>CAIGRH010238187.1:0-10267 GCA_903798295.1 Fraxinus nigra | reverse complement strand
CGGATAAAATCGTTTGGTTCAATTCGGTTCCGATTCCTTTATTAAGAGCCTGTTTGGTACGGCTTAAAATTCAATTAAAATTGAAAATATGATCGTTATTGGATCTCACCCGTCTAATAAAAGTCAACAATAACAGCTAGTTTTTCAATTTTAATTGGATTTTAAATTTAAAATGTTATTTTTGAAATTGTTTGCATAAATTTTTAGTAGTGAATTGTTTGTTTAGTGTTTAGAAGAAGTTGATATAACGTGGTTTTTTTCAAAAACTTTTCTAGGAAGAAAAAATAAAAGCAAAAATCTTATCAAAAAGTGTCCTAAATCCATTAGAAAAATAATAATAATAATCATAAATATGCGCTTGCAATTTCGTTTCAATATTTTTGTTATTTTATATTATTTCAATGAAATAGTTATAGACATTATGATTGAATAAATGAGCAAAAATATTTTTTATTAAATTATTTTATATTTATTTAGGATTGAAATTTTGATATTAAAGAGAGATAAATGCACATCGCACCACATATTACTTTGTTATTGGGGGACATTAGTTTGTTATTTGAGGTAATATTATAGGAAATCAATGGCTCAAATAACAAGTTGTTACATGCAACGTAAGGCGATTACTGTAAATGCCGACTACAAATAACATTATTCTTTGTTAATTTCTACGTCATAAATGTCCCCAAAATTTTCCATGTTACTCAGAAGTAAAAAGTGTTCGTTCAACTTCAACCACTCCACCCTGGGTAAAAATTAAATAAAACATAAAACTTTTCATAATAGAGAGCATGTGAAACTCTAATCCACGCTCTTAGTTGAAGGACCTCAGCAGTATTATAAGAACCAGACACGACACTGGAAAAATCGAAGTCCAATCCGGTTTCATAGAAAAATCGAAAACCATTAGAACTGGTCAGTTTGCCCTCGATTCGACCATTTTACCGTTGACCCTTTATCTTTTTGCATAGAAGTAGATGAGGATAATATATTTATTGCCTAATACATCCATTTGCCAGCTGAACAAATAGGCCTTTCCCTAATAAATCCAACTGCCAGCTTGTTATTTGCCTCAATCAAACCAAATGTCCCAGCTGTACACCATAGGCAAACTAATGTCCTGGCATTGATAGCGAATAAATGAATATGACTGTCTATGCCTTAGCTCACCATAAAGCAACCAAAGACTAGAATTATTGACACGAGGATAGACAACCTTGAATATGAACAAGCTGTCCAAAGGGACCACTTAGCATAAACCTCCAAGGCTCCAAATATAAGTTACGCTAATAAATAAATTATGGGTACTTCTATCGTAACTCTAATTCTATATTACGTACACCAGTATACGCCCAGTGTAAGATGCACGACTGAGACACATGTACCAAGTAATACTAAATAAATTATGAGCACTTCTATCTTAACACATTAGTTGGGGATAACTATAATCCTATATTACCAACACATCCAGTGTTGTTTATACACCGGGCCGTAAGATGCACGATTGGTACACCTATACCAAGTGGTGTTAAATGTATACACATTCCGTAGGTCTATCTAACACGTAAGTCCTATGCCCAGTGTTTATACTCTTGGATAAGATGCACGATTGAGACACTCATACCAGGTGATGCAAAATACCCTTCTTGCACGTACATCTTAATATGTTAGTGGGGATAACTCCAATTCTAGCTCACAACCAGTGTTCATACATTGGGCCCTAAGATGCACGAGTGGGACAAGATTGCAACACACATCAAATGTGTGTGTAAAAATACTTGGCCCACGTGTCATCCAACGGGAAGATGTATAAATGCTGGACATACGATAGAGGCTTTCTGGTTAGTGGGGTCAGTGGTTTCTGAACAAAGAGTGCTTTGCTGTAATCTTTGATGGGCATTCTGCAGGTCATCTAATCAGTCTCTAAATAGATTGAATGCAACAGCCAAAAATAATGATGTAAAAAGTCTGAAATCACAGGGCATGGAGAAAATAAAAATTATATAAAAAAAATATGGTTCTTCCAAATGAATTTACTGTGATTCTTTAAGAATGATAAATATGTTATTCATTTTTTACAAATGCTACTGACAACAACTAACTGATAAACAGTAGCAATTTCATGTACCAGAAAAATAAGCAGCAAAATTTTGCAGTAGTTCGAATAATATATCAGTCATTAAATTCAAAATGCTGTATTACCACCTTGTTGGATAATTATGTTCCTACTACTATCCCCTTCACTAGTATCAGAGGTACCTTCACCACTTCGTTTATCGACCAACTTAGGGCCAGTCTGCTTATCTTCTCGATGGGAACTGGAAGGTTCTCTGCCAACTCGTCGTTCCTGCAATTTGTAGAACACGTAAGACTCTGAAAAGAGAAAGATGATACATTTATGTAAATTTGAGGTTGCAGGTTGCTCAGAGAAAAGATAATTCTAGCATACATCACGAGAAGTCAAGTCCTCAGCCTCCAGCATGTGTATTACGTGACCCATTTTGGGCCTCTTCTGAGCATCAGGATCAACACATCGAAGGGCAACCAAAATAACACGTTTTAGTGCTTTTGATGCAGGCTTTTCAGGCAACTTAGGATCCACTACTTCCTCAGATTTCCGGTTTCCAACCATCATCTTCAACCACTCAACCAGATTGACCTGCCATTGTTTGTAATTGCGATTGATACAAATGTTCAAGGTACACAATCAACAAGGATGACTAAAATTTAACACGCTAAGACTAACCTCTCCCTGTGGCCGACTGTAATCAACAGGAGATCTCCCAGTAATTATCTCCATTATAAATATCCCGAAGCTATAAATATCACTCTTCTCATTGAGCATACCAGTGCAAGCATATTCTGGGGCTACATAACTAGTAAAACAATGAAGCTTGATCAATTACCCAACCACTTTCTATAGAAAGTTAATTAGCTATGAGGAAATGAGGCAAAATAGTTCTGTTTATGCAATGAAGTGAACTAACCCAAACGTTCCCATCACTCGAGTTGTCACGTAACTGATTTCTGAATTCAAAAGTTTAGCAAGCCCAAAATCTGATAACTTAGCATTCCACTGACGGTCGAGCAGTATGTTGCTTGCTTTGATGTCACGGTGAACAACCTTGGGTTCCAGACCCTCATGGAGATAGGCCAAACTGGAACAATGAAAACACAAAATTAAGTAACAAGTATGCCATAAAAGAGAATCAAAGCACAAAGGTATCGAGTTAGCATACCCCTTTGCAGTTCCTAATATTATGTTCACACGAATCTCCCATGTCAAAGGGCTGACATCGCCTACATCTCCATGCAGCCATTGGTCCAAATTTCCGTTATCCACATATTCATAGACAAGCATCCTACACAGAAAAACGGGTATACAAGGACAAAAGAAAATATTCAACTTCTTGACACTTGAAACAAAATCAAAAGTAACATTCGAAGAGACAAATATCAATACCTGTAAGCTCCTTCAACGCAGTAACCTAGCAACCGTACAAGATTTTTGTGCCTGACACGTCCAATCGCTTCAACCTCCACCTTAAACTCTTTCTCGGCTTGGCCCCTGAAAAATGCGTCAGTGGCATGAGTTGAAGCATATCAGTAACAGGAGAATAATGCATTCCTGGATTGGAAAAACAAATCTTCCAGATTTTGAGTCAAAATGTGAAAAGTTTCCCATAGCATGAAGCAAGGAATAGAGGCATGGACATAACATAAATTTAGTGCCTAAAAGTATCTAAGCTCAATACTGTCATATTTCAACAACCTGACATATGAATGAACCGATTCTGACCTACATTCCATAAAATTAAATTCTAACTTCAAATCAATTGCAAAATTAAAATTTAAACTTCGTTTGAGATGAAAAGAAGGGAAAGGAAATCACAGCGCTGATTCTACCTTTTCAAAAAGAACAAACCCAAAAATAGGCAGAATTAACTTTCTACATATTTAAGGACTTCGTAGAACATATAAAAACTTAAAAGAGGGAAAAAGGAAAAACCATCAAATCCATGATCCAAGTGAACTTAGTAACAACACACGCTACATAATGTGAGTGCAAACCTTATTTAGAAAATTTTCATCACATAACCATAAATCATATCCTTACCAAAGCAATCAAATAAACATATCACCCAAAGAACTCTCATAACATACCGACAATGTGCATTGCAATGAATCAAGCATCTTAAAACTATAGCAAATTTAGCAATTTCCATACCTGTTGTTTAACAAATTCTTTATGCCGACCTTGGTGTTATCAGCCAACACACCGTAATAAACAATACCATACCCACCTTCACCAATCACATTCTCATCGGCTAAACCATTGGTAGCTGCCTCAAGCTCTCTCAAAGTATACCACCTTCCCCACCCCAAATGTGACACCTCTGGTAATGCCCCACTACCTCCAAATGACCCGGTGTCTGCCCCACTTGTGGCCCGACTCTCGCCACTCGATGCACCCCTATCAGAAAACACTACCCTATGCTCCACCTTCCCCATATCTATCTGTATCTCCGGTACCGCCTGAAAAATTCAAGAAGAAAACAAAACAACATCAAAAATAAAATATTAAAATTGATAAAGAGTTTCTGCATAATCCAGATTATGTCAAGTACAATTAAAAAAATTCTCACGTGATAATGACCTTTCATAATTTAAAATGGAAATAAAATTTACCCAAAGCAGTGCTCAAATTCACATAAAGCAATAAATTCCACAGCAGCTTTTATTATAGCATACTAGATTTACCAGTAATCCAGTAATACAAAGTACATATACTACAGCAAATGGCCCAAAGAAAATTGAATTTATCTACTCTACCAAGAAAATTTCCTTGCTCTGACAGCATTAAAATTCAGTGTAACATCAACAAATTCATTATAAAAATAAAATAAAATAAATTAATCTAATTAGTTCCGGTGAAAATGAGATCTTGAAATTTTAGATGCAGTCAAAAAGTGTGTAAAAATCGTACCTGAGGGACGATGGGGCGATGATCAGGGGCCAGGTCATGGACGATCTCCTGGATTTCTTTGGAGATGATGGGGGTGTGCTCACCGGCGCCGGAGAGCTTCGCTGGGCGGTGGAGTTTATGCTTGCTGCTGCGGCGGCGCGAGGCGGTAATGCAAAGTGAAAAAAGAAAAAGGATGAGGACTATAACTGCTCCGACGACTATTCCAATGACCGCCCATAGATGCAACCCGAAGATCGATGTCCTCTTAGAGAGTTCTCTGTTCACAAACGTCGCATCGTACACTGACATCTTCTCACTGTATATATAGATGTCTATACTGTGTGTGCGAACTCGTGAGTGACTGTTCGAGTTTTATGTGCGTGTAACTGTGTGAATCGAGAAATTAAGCAGTATTAGTGAAAAACACCGTGCCATGCAAAGAGAATTTGGCATTGAATTGTGTAAATTGTTTCTGTAAATGTTTATGAGAGATCGAATGATTCGTGGATTAGCTGGAATGGTTTTGGCCGGAATATTGAATTCCAGCGAGTTTACCGGTGAGCGGAAAATGGAGTGAGAGAGAGAGAGAGAGAGGAATCTAGTGCCTCTGTGTGCTCCACTGTTTGCTCTGGATTATTTTGTATATTTTATTTTATATAAGAATAAAAGTAATTATTTAATTAATTATCTCTGAATTAAGCCCCGTTTGGCTCCTGTTATCCAAAAAATTTATCGTTCTCTTATTTTCAATCACATAATCTTCCATAAAAAAAATATTACACGTAAATAAAAAAAATTCTTCTTTTCAACCACACATTCTCAATAAAATACTATTCTAAAAATTATAATTTGAAATAATGGGGTCAAACGGTAACCAATTGTATATTCTAAAAATAAGAATTTTTTTTTTTGAATTTACGTGTAATACTATTTTATTATAAAATGTGTGGTTGAAAAGAACATTCGATCGAGTCCAAACAAGGGCTAAATTTGACAAATCAATGAATTAAATTTAGCATTTCTTTCTTTTCCTAAACTGTCTGTCCATGAATGACGTGAAAATCGAAAAATAAAACACTTGTAGAACAAATTTTAAGGTTTGCTCCCGAAAAATTAAGCATATTAACTTTAATTTTTAAAAAAAACCACATATATTTGGTAACACATCGATGAATTAAATTTTGAACTTGTTTGTTTCATTTCGAAACCTTCCATCTATGAAAAACGTGAAATAATCAAAGAATGGAATGATTTAATAAATATCAGTGCTCAACTGTCTATCAATTAATGGATATTTCATCATTAGACTGTTTTCAACACTGTCAACTTTCTCATCCAATCACATCTCGCCACGTCATCTTCTATAGCTGCATCTAGCCAGAATCTTCCGACAAAATAACATTATTCACTTAGAATAAGATGGGCGCCGCTAATTAGATTACTCCTTTATGTATATTGAGAACAACTCGTGATATATTTGATAACAGATTTACGTTAAAAGTCTAACTTGAAATTAAAAAAAAAAAAAGACACAATGAATTCACTCAACGAATAAAAATTTTGACTTTCTTTTCCCTTTCTTATCCTAAACTCAACGGTTCGGTTGTTGTTGGGCACACTTCCAACGGTCGGGTGACGACAAGTTATAGAAGGTTGACACGTGTAATCTCCATTACATGGACGGCTCTTATCAGATGTAAAGTGGGTCCACTTGATTCCGGTTGTAACCAATTAGAAATCAATTGGAATCTGCCAATAGCATAAAACTAGATATGGCTGAGATTAAGAGCCTGTTGTTTGGTATGGCTACTAATTAGATTAAAATTGAAAATATGATCGTTGTTGGGTCTTACTCGTCTAATAAAAGTCAACAATAACGGCTAGTTTTTCAATTTTAATTCGATTTTAATTTCTACCAAACACCCTCTAAAAAAGAAAATTAATTATAAAGAGATCAAGTATAAGTATTTGGTATTATTGGAATCTCCTCTTAAAAAAAAATTAATTTATTTTAAGTATGCAAGGTGGGTTTTGCAATTAATGGGATTCTATTTACTGTAAATTATTATATTAGATGTATTTTTTAAAATTATTTAATATATATAGACGAGTCTAATAAATGAAGTATTAAAACTTTAGAATTGAAGTTCTACAACCAATGTATATAAAAATGAAATTATAATATTAAAAAATAGAAAAAAAAATTATAGATTTATTCCTCAAAAGTTTGAGATAATCTCGAATAGAATGACTCTCCTTTAAAATTTATCATTATAACTAATCGTTTATAACGAGTTTATCATGAATCGGGTTTTGATCTTAACCCTAAATCATTTTTTAGTCAACATTGAGAAGAATTTTTAAACATTGGTTGGTAGCCTCCAAGAGCAAATAATCATTAGCAAAAGGAAGATTTTCGATTCGGAATTCAAATTATTCCACGAGGGTTGAGTGGACTGAATGTAGTCAAGTCGCTTGACTCACCCACTGTCGAGTTTGATACTGCTCATTCCACTCGATGAGCTAGTTCGTGCTTGTGCTTGCACTTGGACGAACTGAGTACCAACTAGCTCGCTTAATAGAGCTTAAAACTCTCGACCCATCAATAAGCAAACTGGTCAACTTGCGAGCCTCTCGTTTTTATCAATATTTTTTATTTTTTCTCTTAAAAATTTATTTATTTTTTGTTTCCAAGCCTCAAGATGAGCTGACTCGTACACATCACATGAGAAAAACCCAACCCAACATGTCCCACTTGACATCCTAAATTTTTCCATCAAATCTCATCTCTCTTGCAAACTGTTTTCTCTTTATGTGTACACCAGTATGTAAATAATTATATATAAGTAGCATAATTTTATCATTAACTATTTTCATTGACGATCTCCGCTATCTGTACAAATAATTCATCTGTCAAACTACTTGTACACATTAGAAAAAGTCTTCATTGACTGCACTCTAGGAGATGAGATTGTACATCCTCGTGCCAATTGTACTTGTCTTAATTCCATGTATATTAGAGAGAAATTCCAAACCCTCTACGAGACACGTCGCTCAATGATATACAAATTCAGAATAAAGTTTAATTAGTAACATTCGGATTAGCATCAAAATGCATTAGGATAAAATTTAAGCATAGGGGGCCGCCACTTGTCGATTCGGTAAAAGATTATGTAGAATATTATGTACAACAAGAATAATCCTAATTATTTTTATAAGATTTGATGTAATTGATTATGTAGAATATTATGTACAACAAGATTCGATAACTGTGTTGAGATTTGATAAATAATATTACCTTTTTTATGGTAAGGAGTGAGCCTCTAGAAGAACTCTAAGTTAAAGCCCTTTAGTCAACCAATTCCATGGCCAAATCCCAACGTTTAAGTTGTACATTAGCACTTCTATTATTCCGATAGAAATTGAATTTTGTTATAAAATAGAAAGAAAGAGAGAGAAAATTAGAAAAAATAATAGATTTGTGTGTTTTATTAAAAATCAAAACCTCATATTTATATGAAAGAATTAGAACTATAAATGATACGAATCATAATGACTATAGCTACATGAGTATAAAAATCATTCATAAAACACTGGGACAAAAAGCAAACAAATGAAAAAAAAGTTCAAATGATTTGGAGTAATAACATGTTGTCTCGTTAAGAAAATTTAGTGGGACAAAACATGATCGAATGAAAAATAATACAGCTACTCCTACTATTTCAATTATTGTATTAAGGTATGTCAGTTTCTTTAATATTGATATCTTGTACGCCACTATCTTCAAATAACACCGTTTTCATACGAAATATTTATCAACTTTTAATGATTGTGAGAACATGATGATTCAGAAAATAGCTCTTGTTAATTTTTTCGAGAATCTTATACACATTAGAGTATTATTTTGAGGGTAAATGTCTTTTAAGTTATGAACACATATTAGACAAAGAATATGTCTTGTTAAAACCTTATTAGGGAAAATCCTGTAGAAAAATCTTAATGAAGGAAAAAGAGTACATTATTCATTTGAATACGCTACAAAGATTATTTCATTAAAAACCTTACTAGGAAAATACGGTAGGACAAAATCTCGATCAAGAAAAAAAAAGAATGCATTTCTTATTTACTTGCATCATGATAATATCACTTGAATTATATTTTAAGCATATTAAATCCTCCAAGAATATCATTAAATTTATATAAGATAACTTGACTAGCTATAATCAAATTTATTATATGTATATCAAATTACATGCATTGTCACACTAACGAATTTGAAACTTGTGATTACATCCACCACATAATAACCTATCTATTTATACAAGTTTTCGTGAAATTCATTATGTAAAGAGTCGTACATTTACAACGTTACTTTTTTCATTTTCATTTTTGTACAAGTATACAATTTTAAGTGTTCAAATTATAGATCCAAGTTTCTTTAGTTCAATTTTACTAGGATCATGCCAAAAACTTCAAATTTCACTAGTAAATTCATTTTTAGTATGATCGTGTTATTTTATTTACCCAATCATTACTTTGATCGATGTCGATTACTCACTATTCATAAATATGATACAGTATATAATGTGCTAAAGTGTCGTCGACAACTTTTTCGATTCTATTTCTTTTCCTTCTAAATGGGACTATATTTACTAATTGCTTAATTTTCGTATAGAATATTTTATATTAAAATCAAACATCACCATACTGTAGATGTGCTGTTAATATATCAAATATAATATTAACTAAATGTTCTCCAGGATGTTAATTCGAGTTAGAGCATTTAAAATTGGTATGTGAGATATATTGATCTCATTGGTCAGTAAATAGATCTAAATAAATTATCTTTCAAACTTTTGGTTCAAATTATCTTTTGCAAGAATTTCGATAATGATGCATTTGTACATTATTTTCAGTTTTCTAATTATTCTCCCTAATGTTGAGATAATTGTCAGCCAACTGACAATCAACAAATTGCATTATTAAATATCACTCATTTGAGATAAGGATTCAAACTACATATTCTTTTCAACATTCTTTAATTTTCATCTCAATGCAATATGGTAGATTAATTGTATATATATTGCACTATCAAATAATTAGATGAAAAAAATCAAGCTCTGGCCAAAGTCATTTATAATAGGGAGAACTTGATGTTGACATGATGCGTAATTACATTCTCTAAACAGAATTAGGAACTATTTTGTTTTCAATTAAATTAATAGGAGGCGTTTAACAAGTAATAACATTAAAATCATTTATCGATATATCAACTAACACTTATTAAAATGTTGAGATTTA
>CAIGRH010238134.1:0-14738 GCA_903798295.1 Fraxinus nigra | reverse complement strand
AGTAGTCATAGTTTCATCAAAAATCACAAAAACAATCATCTTGAGTTTAATAGATTCGGTTAAGGTCGAGATAATAATAATCACGTTAAATCAATCCTCGTGGGAACGATACTCGAAATTCTAGGATTTTCACTTTATTACTTGTCAACGAACCGTGCACTTGCGGTGATTTAAATCCGAAACATATTTTCGTGAACAGTAGAGATGTTGGGTGGTGTTTGAAGAAAGTAGTGAGGGCTTTCTACCATTACCAATATCCAATGATTTAGGCGACGTGGGTTGCCAAAAAATGGGTGAGGCGGCGGTTTAGCTATTAGGGTTTAGCAAAAGTTTCGCAAGCTTCAATATTGGTATTTTTGATTCAAAGCATTGAGTAATCAATTCATAATATCTGGGACCAACAACTATAAACAATTCGTGATTCAAGTTGAAAATCTGAACTTGACTTGTGTGCATCTTTTTTATTAATGTGTAATTTGAAGCTAATAGAGTTATTATTATTTTTTGGTAGGTTATATGCTTAGATTTGTTACATTTGTCTACCCGGAGACTGTGAAGCTCATTTGGGTAAAGGGACCCTTATTTGCGTACAACTCCAAAGTGCTCGTGAAACCCTAAAAGGATAAGAGAAAAGTCCTTGAAAGTAGCTTTTTCATTCTATGGATTTTTCTAATACTTGTTTGCTTTATTCGGTAATTATATCCCATTGTTAATTGAACAATCTGTAGGAAATAGTAGCAACGAATGGAGATAGGAGAGTTTTTTGCTTGTTTAATCCCATCTAGACTTAATTCCTGAGGGCAATTCGATGTCCCCCCTTGTTAAGCATTTGAGTGAGGCTTCTTACTCGTCCACAAATAAATGCGTCTATTAACTGAATCTCCTTTTGTCATTCCATTTAGGGTTGAGATGTTTTAAACATACAAGAGATAATGATTCAGAAAAAATTGGAGCAGGTTAAAAGGAGGTGGAATTACAACACGTTATTGATCTTTAAGGCAGAAAAATGATGAATATGCAACTAATGGACCGGAAAAATTGGCATCACCATAATCATTTCCTGCCAAACGTGTCTACCAGTACCCCAATTATCTCATCGATACAGTCTTAATTACAAATGAACCAAAACTTAATTCTTCCATTTGATGCTGCTAATCAAGAATTTTCAGAAGTTTAGCTGATAGAAGTATTTATATTCTGTTAGTTTTTGGCTCTCAAAATCTAATGTGATCTAGGATAAGAGGGCAAGTTCGAGCAATGATCCATTGGTCATTGATGAAGGACCATTGACGAGGTCGTGGGGCAAAGAAGGTCAAGGAGGCTATGGGATTGCTTGCTCAAGCTACGATAGACCAAATCATTGATCACAACAAGTAAATGGACAAGTTTCATGTTGGGCATGGAAGTTGGATGAGACAACTATGCGGCCGCATAGTTGTCCAGGGCATGTACTTTATCGAAGTCAAGGAGGAAAATTTTATTTGGTTAATTCGACTGCATAGACTTATATTATGCGATCGTATAGTTGATTTCCGGCCGTGAATTTTTCAAACTTTGCTTAATCTTCTACTTTAGTTAAAACTCCATTTTGTGATATCTTTTGCTATTTTTTTTTACTTAATTTCGTTTTCTAGCTAGATTTTATAGGTTCCCTATAAATAGGACTCATTCCATTTTAAAAGACACAATTATTAAATGATTATTGCAAGGCAGTATTGATTTCTTCTTATTCTTCATCCAATTAATTTTGAACTTATCAAGATTATTTTCTTGTGGCCTTCAAACAAATTGATTAAGATTATTGAGTCTTATAATCACGAGGTCAACATATTATCGGCATTTTTGTTAGTTCCTTGGTTCAATATTTTTGAATCAAACTTAAACGTTGCTTTCTTGACTTTCTTGGGTTGAATCAATCTTGTGTGGGCTTCGTAGTTGTTATTGCTATGTAGGTTCGCACTAGCTAGTATCAGAGCAAGGTTTCAAAAATTAAAGTTATATCCTAATATTAGCATTATTGCATACTTCTAGAATTTCTTAGACTAACTTGGGAAACAAGAAAAGTTTAGGGGTATTTAGAATTCATTGTAGATTCTATGGAAGCAAGCAAAATTAAAATATAAAATAATGAAAATACTGAAAATTCTAGAATTCCTTAAGGACCAAGTAAAATAAAATAATGAAAAAATAAAAATTTTCTGAAGGCAAGATACCAACTTTTGTTTGCTATAAATATGGGTTGCCACTTTAATTGTTGAATGTAGAAGTCTAAAAGCGTTGCCATTGTAAAGTCTACTGTCATTGTAAAATTCTATTTTTCAGTAAATTAAATTTTTCCTCTTCAATTATCTTGTCCAACTTAAAATTACTCCCTACTATTTTTATCCCCAAAATATACTTCACATAAACCACCAAACCTTTCCAATCTAATTTAATTATTTCACCTACCAACTATAAATATTATCAGTGGTATCAGAGCTTCGTTCGATTAATATTGGGCGTAAGCATATACTATGCCTGGCGCTTTCCGTTTATCAATTCCTATCCCAACATTTCAGGGAGATAACTATGATTTCTAATCCATTGAAATGAAGACCTACTTTTGCTCGAGAAACAACACCGTCAACCATTCCAGTCCGAAAAAGCTTGGAGTGCTAAAGAGCAGTCGAAGCTGATACATACAAATGTATGCGGTCTGATGCGTACTCAATCACATGAGTGAAACATGTACTTCATTCTCTTTATAGATGATTACACTATAATGACATGAGTATATTTTTTGCGCAAAAAATACCAAATTTTTGAGATTTTCGAAAAGTTCAAAAGTTATGCCGAAAAGCAAAGTAGTTGCAATAGACAATCCGAAGCGATAGAGGTAAAGAATACACATCAAATGAATTCAACAAGTTTTGTGAAGATAAAGGAATTGAGCATCAATGCACTATTGGATGCGCGCCTGAACAACATTGTGTGTCAGAAAGAAAGAATAGAATGGTATTGGAGACAGCTAGAGCTATGCTAATGGAGAAATGTCTTCCAAAAACCTTCTAAGAACAAGCATTTTGCACTACTGTCTATTTATTAAATCGATGTTCGATCAAAGCGGTGCAAGATAAAATACCAGTTGAAGCATGGAGCGGATCAGCAAAGCATCTTAGAGTTTTCGGCTACATTTGCTATACACATTCTACCAGAGAAAACATATAAGCTTGATAAGAAGATAGAAAAATGAGTCTTCCTAGGTTATAACACTCAATCTAAAGGCTATCAAGTCTATAACTTGAGAACAAATAGCAAATTATAGGCCGGGACGTTAAGTTTGATGAGGATGTCGCCTACAATTGGGAGACTAGTCAAATAGATAGAAAAGCTATCAGCATCCTAACACAACCACAAAAATATAAGGGTGACATTGAGGAGAACAATCAACCAGAGTTCCCACAAGCAACGGTAGAAAAACCAGTTGACTCATCAGAATCATCGCAAAGAAAAATACGAATATTATCTGAAATATACCAAAATTGTAACTTAATAATCAGTGAACCTAAAAGCTATGAAACGGCTTCAAAACGACCAGAATGGAGAAAAGCTATGGACAAAGAAATAAAAACGATCGAGAAAAACAACACTCAGAATCTTATAGATCTTTCTTAAGATAAAGAAGTCATAGGAGTTAAGTGGGTCTACAAGACAAAACTTAATGCTGATGGCTCAATTCAAAAACATAAGACAAGACTAGTCGCCAAAGGATACTCACACTAGTTTGACATCGAATACACTTAAAAATTTTCTCCAGTATCACTTCTTGACACTATAAGGGCTGATTGCACTAACCGCATAGAAGAATTGGAAGATTTACCATCTAGATGTCAAATCAACATTTCTTAATGGCTATCTTGAAGAATAAATTTATGTTGAGCAACCTCAAGGGTACATGATACAAAGTAAAGAAGATAAGTTTCTCAAACTAAAGAAGGTGTTATACGAATCAAAGTAAGCTCTACTAGTGTGGTACAACAAAATAGACAACTACTTCACTGAGCAAGGATTTAGGAGTAGCCAAAGTGAACCAACTCTATACATAAAAAATCGAGATATAAACAATACACTTATGATTTCTTTATATGTTGATGATCTCATCTATATAGGGAACAATGAAAGAATGATCGCAAAATTCAAGAAAGACATGATGAAAACATTCGAGATGACTAACCTGGGATTGATGCACTACTTTCTTGGAATCGAGATAACTCAATCTAAAGATGGGATCTTCATTACTCAAAAGAAGTATACCACTAGTCCATTAAAGAAGTTCAAGATGGAAGGTTGCAAGACAATAACAACATCCCTGGATAGCAATAAATCACTCGAAAAGAAAGATGGTACTCCAAAATAGCCAATTCACAATTTTGAAGCCTAATTGAAAGTTTACTCTATCTCACTGCTAATAGGCCAGATATTATGTATGCAACCAGCCTACTTTCAAAATTCATGCAAAATCCAAGTTAATTTCACTATGGAGCTGGAAAGCGAATAATAAGATACCTACAGAGAACAAAAGACTATGGAATATGTTATCAATCTATGACTGACTCTAGACTACATGGATATACTAACAACGATTGACAAGATCAGTAGATGATATGAAAAGAAAATTAGGCTATGCATTCACGCTTGGTTCAGGAATATTTTCTTGCGCATCAAAGAAACAGGCAACGGTTGCACAATTATCAGCTGAAGTAGAGTATATTGTAGCAGCAATAGCAACGAGCCAAACTATATGGCTAAAGCGCATACTTGAAGATATGGGAGAGCTACAAGATGAAACTACAAAGATTTATTGCGACAACAAGTCTGCAATAGCAATGGCCCAGAATATCATATTTCACAGTAGAACCAAACACATTGGTATCAAGTGTCACTTTATTAGGGAAGCTGAAGGAAACAAAGAGATAGAGCTCAAACAACAATTAGCAGATATATTTACAAAGACGTTACCAAGAGCAAAGTTTGAGTTACTACGAGAAAAGATTAGAGTTACCGAAATATGCACCAAGAAGGGATATTAACATTGTTGCATATTTCTAGAATTTTTTAAGACTAACTTGGGAAACAAAGAAAATTCTAGGGATTAAAAACATTTAGAATTCACTAGAGATTCTTGGAAAGCAAGCAAAATTAAAATATAAAATAATGAAAGTATCAGAAAAATTCTAGAATTCCTTAAGGACCAAGTAAAATTAGATACTAAAAAAATAAGAATTTTCTAGAGGTAAGCCCCAACTTTTGTATGCTGTAAATAGAGGTTGCCACTTCAATTGTTGAGTGGAGAATTCTAAAAGAATTGCCATTATAAAAGTCTCCTGACATCGTAAAATTCTATTTTTCAATAAATTAAGTTTTCCTCCAATTATCTTGTCCAATTTAAAATTAATCCCTGCTATTTTTATCCTCAAAATATACTTCACATAAACCACCAAACATTTCCAATCTAATTTATTTATTTCTCCTACAAACTATAAAATATCACCACCTATTTATTTGTCCTTTTTGTTTGAGTCTTTTGTTTTTCGTTCTTCGCGTCCTTTATTTTTTTAGTCTCAAATTCATAAAATACCAAAAAAAAATTCAAAACTTGTTTGTATGCTAATCTAGTATACAAATCAACTTATGTTTCATTTGCTGGTATCTAGTTGAATTTTCGAGCAAAAAAAAATTCAAATTCAAGAAACACCTTCTTGAATATTTTCTTAGTATTCTATTCAAAGTTACAATTCCTACCTCTTGAATCATTCTAGCGTTAAATTTTCCTTAGTCAAATTTTTGTTTGAAACTCTACAAGGATTAATTTTGATTGAGCTCAAATTAGTTCTTCGAAATACTTGCATGAAAGCGTTGAGTGGAATAAGGCAGAGTGGTGAGACTAATAGAGGGAAAAAGCCAATTTGAGTGATACAATAGTGCATACACATGAGAAAAATATTAAATTAGAATTAGGATGTCGGATAGAGATGACTCTACTATAAGCAAGAATAATAGTCAAGTCAACATGTCGGATGAGGTGATATGGCAGTTTGAAAGGTTGTTTGAGGATGTGAGAGACAGATTGGATCGACAAGACACATTGCTTGCTAATTTACGTAGGGAACAACCTAGAGATATTCCTAACGCGAGGAGGCAAGGAAGAAGAGATCATCAAACAAATTTTGCTGGTGAATGAGAAGCGAATAGTGACATTAACGATGATGTAATGGTAAATGGCGAGTTATGAAGAATGAGGGATAGAGGAGTTAGGCATGAAAATGGGGGTAGAGATCTTGTTGGAATGGTGTTGATAAAAGTATGGACAATATCAAAATGACAATTCCTTCATTCAAAAAATGAGTAATCCGGAAGCATACTTGAAGTATGAAAAGAAAGTAGAGTTAATATTTGATTATCCCAACTACTCGAAGGAAAAAAAAAGGTAAAGATTGTGGTACTTGAATTTACATATTATGCTATCATTTGGTGGGATCAAGTAGTAACATCTAAGAGGAAGAACTGTGAGAGGCCTATTAATACATGGGAAGAATTGAAAGCTATCATGAGTAAGATGTTCATGTCTAATCATTATTATCAGGAGTTTCATCAAATATTGCAAAGCCTTTACCAATGTCCTATGAGTGTGGAGGATTATCACAAGGAGATGGAGATTATGATAATTAGACAAATGTTGAGAAGGATAGGGATGCCACATATCCTGATTTTTGAATGTTTTGAATAGGGTTATAGCTAATGTGATAGAGTTGCAACATTATGTGGAGTTGGAAGACATGCAACATGTAGCCCTGAAGATGAAAAGGCAATTGAAGAGAAAGGAGACAACTAGATATTTATCGGGTTCTTCGAGTTCTAACTCTTCTTGGAAATCGAATTGGGATAATAATTAAAGTTATGGGGTTGCTTCAAAAGGAAGGGCCGAGCTACAGAAAAGAAGAGAGTAAGTTGCTAGCAAAGCTACACTCAAGGTGGATTCACAACCCTTTAGGAATCTAGATATCAAATGCTTCAGGTGCTTGAGGTTGGGACACATTACTACTCAATGTCCAAACAAAATGGTGATGATCTTGTACGACAATGGAGAAGTGGTGAGTGATAGTAAGGATTAATATAATGACATGCCGAAATTGGAAGATGCTAGCAATGATAAGGAAGTGAAGTATAAGGTTGGAGAGCTATTGATTACATGATGAGCTCTTAGTGCTCAAGTCAAAGTAGATGACTTGGAGCAACAAATGGAGAACATATTTTATACTATATGCCATGTCAACAACAATGTATGTAGTATGATTATTGATGGTGGTAGTTGTACCAATGTGGTTAGTAGAACATTTATTGAAAAAGAAAGATTAACTATGCTAAAAGGCATTAAAGATTGCAATTGTTGAATGAATGTGGAGAGGTTAAGATGAATAGGAGAGTGTTGGTGAGTTTCTTAAATAGGAGATATCATGATAAAGTGATATGTGATGTAGTTCCTATGCATGTTGAGCATCTTTTGTTGGGGATGTCATGGTAACATAAGAGAAATGTGATTCATGACGGGTATAAAAATAGGTACAACTTTACTAAAGATGGAAAATCTATTACTCTAGCGCTGTTGACATCATAACAAGTGTATGAAGATCAAATCAAGTTGAAAAGTGAGGAAGAAAGAAGATTGAGAGAAAAAGGGAGTGAGATTGATCTTTCACAACAAAAGAGAAAGAGAGAAAATAGTGAGGTAGCTAAATTTAAGGAAAATAATAGAGCCACAAGAGAAGAAAGAAAGAGTCTTGTGAGAGAAGAGAAAACTCGAAAATGAATCTTTTTGCCAAATGGAGTAAGCTGAAGATGGCAGTAGTTGAGAATCGACCTATGATCTTGTTGGTTTATAAGGAGTCATTACTCAATCTTGAGAAATCTAATACACCCCTCCCTAGTTTGGCTACTTTGTTGTAGAAATTTAAAGATGTGTTCTAGAAGGATATGCTCAATGGGCTACCACCAGTTCGAAGTATTAAACATCAAATTGACTTCGTATCTGGAGCTGTCATTCAAAATAGGCTGACTTATCGGAGTAATCCCGAAGAGATTAAAGAACTTCAAAGGTAAGTGGAAGAATTGATAAACAAAGGGTATGTGAATGAGAGTATGAGTCCATATGCCGTGTCGTGCTACTTGTGTCAAAGAAAGATGGAACCTGGAGAATGCGTGTCGACTGTAGGGCCATCAACAATATAACGGTAAAGTATCGTCATCATATTCTTAGGTTAGAAGGTATGTTAGATGAATTATATAGATCATGCATATTTAGTGAAATTGATTTTAGAAGTGGTTATCATCAAATTAGGATAAGGGAAGAAGATGAATGGAAAATCGTTTTTAAAACTAAATATGGGTTGTATGAGTGGTTAGTCATGCCATTAGGTAAATTTGTAGTAGTTTACTTTGATAACATTTTGGTATATAGTAAAAATCTAAATAAATATATAGGACATTTGAGATGTGTGTTTGTAGTCTTAATACAAGAACAAATTTCTGCTAACTTCAAAAAGTGCACATTTTGCATGGAAAAAGTTTTGTTTCTTGGTTATGTCGTTATTGCTAAAGGAATTAAAGTGGATGAGGAGAAAATCAAAGTCATCAAGGAGTAGACATCACCTAAAAGCATGACTGATGTAAGGAGCTTTCATTGGTTAGCTAGGTTTTTTAGGTATTTTGTTAAAGACTTTAGCACACTTGCCACACCACTTACGGAGATTATAAAGAAAAGTGTAGGATTTCATTGGGGCGTTGAACAAGAACATGCTTTCAATAATATTAAAAATAGGTTGTGTACCACATCGATTTTATCATTACACAGCTTTAACAATATTTTTGAGATTAAATGTGATGCCTCAGGAATCGAAATTAGAGTTGTCTTAATGCAGGAACGAAGGTCAATCGCTTACTTTAGTGAAAAGCTAAGTAAGACAGCTCTCAATTATCCTACATATGATAAGGACTTGTTCGAACTTTGGAGACATGACATCACTATCTAATTTAGTAAGATGTCACATTTTATTCCATCTCATAAACTAACGATGCCACCAATATTGCGGATTTATTCTTTAAGGAAGTAGTGCGCTTACATGAGATTCCTTGAAGCATTGTATCATATAAGGGTGTTAAATTCCTCAGTCACTTTTGGAGGATTTTGTGGAATAAGTTGGGAACCAAACTATTGTTTTCCACTACTTGTCACACACAAACGGATGGACAAACTGAGCTAGTTAATAGGAATATGATACAATTGTTACGCACCATAGTTAATAAAAATTTGAAGAGTTGTGAAGAGTGTTTACCATTTATAGAATTTGCATATAATAGGGTCACGCGTTCTACTACTTTTTACTCACCTTTTGAGATTGTATGTGGTTTTAATCCATTAAAACTTTTGGATTTAATTCCTTTACATGCGAATAAAAGGGGTAGCTTAGATGGAAAGAAGAATGCTGACTTGGTAAAACCACTCCATGAAAAAGTAAGGTTGCAAATTGAGAGGAAAATGAGCATTATATTTCTCAAGCAAATAAGAAACGAAAGCGCATTACATTTGAATCGGGAGATTGGGTTTGGGTGTACTTAAGGAGAAAGCATTTTCCAGAACAAAGAAAGTCGAAGTTGCAGACACGGAGAGATGGTCCATTCCATGTCCTTGAAAAGATCAACGACAATGCCTACAAATTAGATCTTCAAGGTGAGCATAATTTTCGGCTACCTTTAATGCATCTAATCTTTCTATCTTTGATGCAAGTTCAAATTCAAGATCAAATTCTTATCAAGAAAGAGGGGATGATGTGATTGATGATATGAGTGTAAGTCCGGGCAAGGATCCCTTGATTGTTGAGGAATGACCTATGACTAGGTCACGAGTGAAGCGGGTCAAAGAAGCTATGTGATTACTTTTTCAAATCATGATGGATGAAACATTGATCTTAACAAGCAAATGAACAATTTTCGTGTTGGGCTTGGAAGAAAAAATAAGATGGATCAACTTGGTTTAAGTAGTGGACGAGGAAGTTGGAAAAAGTAACTATGCGACCCCTAGGCATGCGACCGCATGTCTCTATACCGAGACTCAAAGGCGACAAATTTTTTTGAACTACGCAACTGTATGCTCCAACACTATGCGGTCGCATAGTACAAGTTCAACACCTAATTTTTCAATTTTTTAAAAGAATCTTGTTTTATTTAAAACTCTAGTTTTATGGTAATTCTTAATATTTTTAATATTAATTCCATTTTCTAACTAGGTTTTATGGGTTCCTTATAAATAAAACTCATTATATTCATTGTAAAACACACAATATTAAGATATTATTGCAAGGTGGTATTGCTTTTTTGTGTTTTTCATCCAATTAATTCTGAACTTATCAAAATTATTTTTTTGTGGCGTTCTAACAAATCGAGTGAGATTCTAGAGTCTTCAATCACGGGATCAACATATTGTCGGTGATTGTATTGGTTCCTTGGTTTAATATTTTTGAATCAAGTTTAAATGTTGATTTCTTGACTTTCTTGGGTTGAATTAATCTTGTGTGGATTTCGTCGCTGTTATTGCTACTTGGGTTCATATCAGCATTGGTTGCATACATGTCGTACGGAAAAGTATATAGTGGTTCTCTACCAATATTAAATCATGGAAAAAGGAAAAGTTGAGACAAACTTTGCTAATTTTGATTTTTTTTTTTGTTGATTCATGATAATATTGATCATTTGATCATGAGTGGAGAGATGGAAAATAAAAATTAGTTTACTTTCAATGGTTTAGTATTTCCCTTTATTTTAGAAGTTTAGTTTGAAATATACTTATATTTTTCTTAAAATTTGAAAATTTAATATGCATTGTTTATTTCATAGTTGATTAAACTGTTGAATTATGTTAAACTTTTGATTATTAATTCATTTTTTTAGGAATATCTGTGGTTGTATTTATAGATTCATGATGAATTTTCAAGATATGTGTGTTAGCTGATAGAACTTTTTAAAATTAAAATTAGTAGAAACTAATGTTAAAATGATATCAAGTGCGTCGAATGTCATTGAAGATTCCGAAAGAGCTAGTATAATCGTATCAAATAATATAAAATTATACATTGGCAATGCATTCTATTCAAGCAAAATAAGTAAAAATTTGCTTTGTTTTAAATATATTCGCCACAATGAGCATCACATTGAGACGATGCAAGATAATAATAATGAACATTTGGCCCACATATATGTGCATGTGTGTGGGGGGCAATGCGCCCACCACGTGGTTTATTTCTTTATTTTATAATTTTAATTGATTCTTTTATTAGATGATCATATGTCTGCTTAATTTTCACTAAGAATGTAACTTTTGCTATATCACTTGTCTAAATCATAAAATTATCAGTTCAATTTCTCGATTACTTAATCAAGGCAATTCGTTTTTGATAATGGCGGTGAATTTAGATCAAAAACATTCGATGAGTATTGTATGTTAATTGGAATTTTTATTGAACATTCGGTTACACAAGTCCATACAAAAAATGTTTTAGCGAAGTCGTTTATCAAACGTCTACAACTCTTCACTAGACTATTACTTACGAAATCAAAACATTCAACTTCTGTTTGAGATCATGTTATATTACAGTTTGCATAAATAATTAGTTTGTTTAAGGTCGTCTGCTTATTATAAATACTCACATGTACAACTTGCATTTGATCACGAACATAATATTTCTCATCTATGAGTTTTCGATTTTATGGTCCACATCTCAATTTCATCCCATAGCCTACTAAAATGGGTCCCGAATGAGAACTTAGAATTTATGTTGGTTTTGATTCAATACCCATTATTAGGTACTTTGAATTCTTAAAGGGCGACTTGTTTACTGCACGCATTTCTCATCTAAGGGTTTTTGGTTATAATATCCACGTTCCAATTTCACCCCACAACATACTAAAATAGGTCTCAAACGAAGACTTAGAATTTATGTTGGTTTTGATTCAACATCCATTATTTGGTAAGGGGCAAACTACATCTGAAAAATTTGATAATTTTTTTGGAGTGAAATAACTCTATCTCATTTTGATCCCCGAAAAAATCAATGTGAGCAAGATGATGAAAAAATCATTCACTTATAAATCAATTACCCGGTGTATTTATTGACATAAGAAAAGTGATGAAGTTATATGTACGAATAGAAAATACTCCGGAAAAAATTTATGTCCTTGTAGGATAATTAGCTGCAGTAAATAAATCTCAAATATGCCATAAGCATGATGGATCAGTTGCTACTAAAAACTTATACCTTGAAAGAGAAAAGTCAACCAAACACTTCAAATGAATAGAAAATTTGATCAATTAAATACTGAAAATATGGAATCTGTAGAACCACAAATGTTCAAAAACAATGAGATTTCAACCAATTATTTTTTATTTCATAAATTATGGGAACAAAATAAAATTTTTAAGACAATATTTTTATCATTAACGTGGTTCTTGAAATTATGTAAAATGAAGATCATAAACCACTATCTATTAAAGATCGTCAATATAAAATGATTGGTCAAAATGGAAAGAAACCTTACAAGCGGAGTTGAATTCATTAGAAAAATAAAAAGAAAAGTGTTTGGATATGTTGTTCGAACTCTTAAAAATGTAATTCTACATGTAAGGAATAGATATGAAAAAAAAAAAAAATGAAATTATCATACACGAAGCTTGACCATAGCTCAATATTTCTTACAAAGACCTGTAATCAAGTATGAGAAAATATATTCTCCTATAATGAATATAATCACTTTTAGATTTTTAATTAATTGGATTGTATTACGAAGGCTCGACATACGCTTTATGAATGTAGTAATTGCCTATCCATATGGTTCACTTGATAGTGAAATATATATAAAAATCCTCGAATGGCTTAAAGTGATAGAAATGAATGATACATGTTCCAAAACTATGTTATCAATAAAATTGCAATGGTTATTATACAGATTAAAATAATTCAAATTCATGTGGTATATTCGTTTTAGTGAATATTTTTTAAGGATGGTTATAAAACTGATGATATTTGTCCCTGTGATTTCATAAAGAAAAAATATTGAATTTGTAATTGTAACAGTTTTTGTTGATGATTTAAATCTTATTGAAACTCTTGAAGTGTTCAACAAAATTATAAATTATTTGAAAATCGAATTTGAGATGAAAGATTTGAAAAAAAAAAATTAAATTTCATCTTGGGTTACAAAATGAACATTTCTCGGAAGAATTATTTGTTCATCAATTTTCATGTACAGAAAAAGCTTTAAAACATTTTTATGCAGATAAAGCACATTCATTAGCATCACATATGGTTGTTCGATTAATTGATGTAGAAAAAAGATCTATTTCCTGCACTTGAAGATGGAAAAGTTGTTCTTAGTCCTAAAGTACCATATCTTAATGTAATTAGAGTATTGACCTATCTTGCAAACTATACTCGATTTGACATAACTTTTTCTATAAATTTCCTTACATGATATAGCTCTACATCAACTTAAAGACATTGAAATGACGTTAAATACATTTTTCATTACTTAAGAGATACTATTAATTTGGGATTATCTTATTCTCAAGAGTCGAAATTTTCTATAGCGGGATACAGATGCAGGTAATCTCTCTGATCTATATAAAACTAAACCACAAATATGATATATTTTTATATGTGAATGAATAATTATATCATGGAGATCAGTGAAACAAACCTTGACAGCAATATTTTTAAATTATTTGGAAATTATTACAATCCATGAAACAAGTCGAGATGAACATGACCTACATATTCAATAATCATGTGGATTAATTTCAACAAAAGATAGTCCAACAATTTTGAATGAAGACAATGCAGTTTGTATCGCTTAACTCGAATCAGATTATTTCAAAGGGAACACAATAAAGTATATTTCTTTGAAATTCTTCAATAAACATGAGCTTCAAAATAATAATGACATGGATATTCAACAAATTTTCTCAGGCAACAATATGGTTGATTTATTCACAAAAACACTATCGACATCTATAATCAAGAAATTGGTACACAATATTGGAACACGTCAACTTAAAGATCTTTAGTGATTAGCATCAGGGGAGTTAATGTACTCTTTTTCCTTAATCTAGGTATTGTCTCACCGAATTTTCTTGGAAATGTTTTAATGGGACGACATTTTCTTTATACTTCAAAATTCTAACAATTAATTGTACATTTTCCATTTATTTGATTTTTCTCACTTGATTGTTATAGAACAAAATTTCTAACGAGACAATTATTGTGCCAATAATCATTAAGGGGGAGTTTTATAAAATTGTAGGATAATTATCAATGATTATTTGGTCTTATTAGAATATATAGATAAATTCTATCTACTTCAAAATAATCTATCCTAGTTTAATTGTAACTTTCATTTGCGACCTTATAAACACAGGGCCTTAGTTCCTGATGGCTATCTATTCACTTAAATTGAAAGAGAACCATTTTGGTTCTCGAGATATAAAGAAAAATATATTCGTCTAGAAGTACGATACCTTAGTGCAATAGATACACTATGGTGTTTTGCTAATGAGTTTGATTATGTGTATATCTAGGGTTCACATCCCGGATGATAGATACCTAACAAGGTGGCCCGGGATTTTGTATTTCGCACGAACCCCCCCCCCCCCCCCC
>CAIGRH010238115.1:0-13271 GCA_903798295.1 Fraxinus nigra | reverse complement strand
TTTCTGTTAATTTTTTAGATTTCATTATGGAGTATGAATCTAGGAATTTTTATGTGAGAAAATGATTTGAATAAAGTATATGGATTAATTATTCCTTTTCGATTTTCTATCACAGTATTATTATTACTAAAATTGCTAGGTGGCACAGTGGTAAAACTAATATTTTTGTTCAAGTTTCTCTACGACATTTATTAATAAAATCTTGAAGTGAAGTTTTTATAGTAGCAACCGATTCATTGAACCGTCCGGTTTTCTAACCCTCGATTAATTTTCTATTATTACACGAATTTCATTATTTTATACTTGACTTTTGAATAGATTGAGCACGAATTCATTCTTAATTACAGTTAAAGATAACTGTAAAATTAGTTGTGTAAATTAACTACCTTACAATCTTTTAAGACCATAGTAAATTACCTTAATCATCCCAATTAGGACCATATGTTTTGGAGTGAATATATCCATTCAGAATCAAGAACATCATCACTTTACTATTTTTTGATTCTTATCGTTGAACTAAAAAATGGGCCACAGAAAAAGTTTCCTATATTTTAATATTGAAGCCAGTCTTTCTTGAGTAATTTGGCCCTATTCATCACCAATATTAGAAAAAATATATCAAGAAAGAAAGCCGCTTATAATGTAGAGTGAAAACTATCTTAGAAAACTGGAAAGATTTCCAAAAAGGAACTAAATGAAAGGAAATAAAATTGACCAAAATGCGTAGAGACAATAGCAAAACAACTATAAGTGCTGCCTTTGTTCAATCAAGTGTTGATCATTGATTAGGAATTTGGAAAATTGTTGAGTTGATGAAAATAAGCCTAATATCACTTGCTTAGTTCACCTTTTGGAAAAGAAACTGGAACGAAGAGAGCAATACAAGTGATGAGACATTATATTGACATACTTGGAATTTGATTTTATTTGGGAAACGAGACTTTAAAGGTGAAATATATAATTTGATTCAAGTAGTATTGACAGAATTGAGAATGATTAACAAACACACTCAAAAGCTTAATATACAATATGTGGAATTTTTGAAATAACTATTAATTCTTGTGTTTCATTAACTTGTTTGGATTTTATGATTTAATATTCACTTTGAGAAAACATTTAATTACGTATATCTAGTGACGGGTTTGATGTATTGCCCATAGTGGGCACGAGTTATTATGCCCATCGTGGGTAGTGTTTTCATGTCATATCCCTAATGCTTGCCACACACACAATGGACATAATAACTCTTGCCCACCATATGCCCAACATTGGAGGAGAGAGATAAAATTGTAAGGTATTGAAGAAATAATTCAGCTTGAGATATTCTTCTTCATGCATTAATCTGGTATAAGTAATTACAAGAGGAATATTCTAGATAGTACATATGGTTATTTGTTCCTGAATTCAAGGAATGTGTTGGAGTGAATTTACAACAGAATTGTGAATGTACGCCAGCAATGAATTTATAACAGATAATGTTGATGTGTTAGCTGCTGAGGTGAGCTGGTAACTTGGAAGCTGACTCAGCATTTTCAATCTTGATACCCCTTCAAGCTGGACGGCACAGGAGGGACTCCAAGCTTGTCTTTCAAGAAGAGGAACCTTGAATGAGTGAGTCCTTTGGCTAGCAGGTCAGCTATATGATCAGAGGATGGCACATACTTGACTTCTAACTCCTTCCCAAGTACTTTGTCTCTGATGAAATGAATGTCTAACTCAATATGTTTTGTTCTTGCGTGATACACTGGATTTGCAGCCATTGTCACACCAAAGAATTAGAGTTAAAACTTGTGTCAATTCAAGTTCCTTGAAGAGTGATTGGATCCAAGCTATCTTTGAAGCTGCTGAAGCTAAGGCTGTATACTTAGATTCTGTACTTGATCTAGCAACTACATGTTGCTTCTTTGAGGACCAGGTAACCAGATTTTCTCACAAGTAGATACTATAGCCTCCAGTCGACCTTCTGTCATCTGGGCAGAATGCCCAGTCAGCATCTAAATATCTTTTTAGGTCTAGTTTATCACTCCTTTGTATCCACAACCATTGATTTATTGTTCCTTTCAGATACCTAAGTACCATTTTCAAAGCTTGTCAAACTGAAGTTGGGAATTGCAGAAATTGACTTAGTTTGTTCACATGAAAAGTAATGCCTAGCCTAGTATGAGTTAGACATTGAAGTGCTCCTACTGCACCTCTATAAATCAAAGGATTTTTTAGTGGTTCACCTTCTTCCTTTGACATGGTTTTGCCTGCTGGAATTGGAGTGGGCATGGCTTAAGATTTTCCAGTTCGAATTTTCTAAGTAATTCACCAATGTACCTTGCTTGTGTCAAGTGAAGACCTGAGCTGTGCCACAACACTTCAATTCCCAGAAAGTAGTGAGGTTGCCCCATGTCTTTGAGTGAAAACCTTTGGTTTAATTCATTTATGAATCTCTTTAATAAGCCTTCATCATTCCTCGTTACCACTATGTCATCAACATAGATGAGTGCAAATATGACTTGTTTCTCATTTTTAAAGTAGAATAGTGAGGTGTCTGCAACTGATTGCTTGAATTTCTAGTTCATCAGTGTTGACTTAAGTTTTTCATGCCAGGCTTGAGGTGCCTGCTTCAATCCATAAATTGCCTTTTCCAACTTGCGGACATGATCAGGTTTTGATGGATCTATAAAGCCGTCTGGTTGGTTCATGTATACTACTTCCTCAAGTTCACCATTTAGGAATGCATTGTTGATATCTACTTATCTGATTTGCCATTCTTTAAACACTGCCATTGTGAGTATGACTCTTATTTTTGATGCTTTGATCACAGGGCTGAATGTTTCATAAAAATCAACCCCATGTTCTTGATTATATCCTTTAGCCACCAACCTTGTCTTAAGCCTTTAAACAGAACCATCAGTGTTGTATTTTATTCTGAAAACCCACTTGCTTCCAACTATGTTGTAAGTTGGAGAATATGGCACAAGTTTCTAGGTTTTTATTTTTATCAAGGCGTTGAATTCTTCCTCCATAGTCTTCTTCCATTCCTTGTTCATTAAGGCTTCATTCAGATTTCTTGGTTCTCATATTTTAAGGCTGCCACCAACTGATTTTCCTAGAAGTGCCTTCGGTTTGCAGATTCCTACCTTTGCTCTTGTGATCATAGGATGTTCAATCACGTTTTTTGAGGTCTGACTTGTTGCTGATTTTCCATAGCATCTGATCCAGCATTTTCATCATTCTATAATATCTCAAGTTCTGTTTCAACTCCTTGATTCACTGCTTGATTGTTCACACCTTCATCACTTTCATTGTCACCATTTATGTTTTCGATTTAACCATCACTCAAGCCTAGAGGTGAGTAATGTTCAGCACAGGTTGCTTCAGGAAGAACAGTATCAATAGGATTTGAGATAGGCACAGAATTATTTGATTGAGGTAAAAATTTGAAATAGGTTACCACAGACTCTGGATTCACTGAACTTTGTTGCCTTTGGATAGAAAACAATGACTCAAAGGGAAACTCATGTTCATTAAACATAACATGTCTTGAAATATAGACTCTACATGTGGAGGATATACATTTATAACCTTTATGGGAGTCACTATAACGAATAAATACACATTTGGTTGAGTGGAAATTAAATTTGTGTCTTTCGTAGGGCCTAAAACAGGGGTAGCAGGCACAACCAAAGATCCTTAATGACTTGTAATCAATTTCTTTCTCAAATAGAGTCAGATAAGGAGACTGCATTTTGAGTAAAGGGGTAGGCAATCTATTGATCAAGTAGGTTGCAGTTTGGAAGGATTCCCACCAGTACTTTAATGGCATTTTGGCTTGAGCTAAGAGAGTGAGGCTTGTTTCAGTTATGTGCTTGTGTTTCCTTACAATTCTACCATTTTGTGCTGAAGTGTGTGGACATGGATGTCTGGAATCAATGCCTTCCTGAGTAAGATAGGTTTTGAAAGGTCTATACTCTCCTCCCCAATCAGCTTGCAAGGTTTTTATTTTCCTTGCAAGCTTGTTTTCTATGAGTTTCTTAAAATGAATAAAGACATTAAGTACTTCAGATTTTTGTTTTAGAGGAAAAATCCAAGTGAATCTACTAAAGTCTTCAAGGAATGTTATGTAGTATTTGAACTTGATATTGATTGAATTGGTGCAAGTCCTCATAGGTCAGTGTGCACAAGTTCAAGTGGGGTTTTGGCATGAGAAGTGGACAGAGAAAAAGGCAACGGTAGGATTTCCCAAAGTGACAGGCATCACAGAAGAATTTGCTGTCATTCTCATTCAGCTTCTGATTACAAGATTTGAGCACTTGAGACGCCACTTGGCTAGATGGGTGTCCAAGTCTCATGTGCCATACATTTGCTTTCAGATTTGAAGACTCCTGACTAGGACTTAAACTAGGATTAGTGGAAGAGATATTGCAGCAATACTTATTTGAGATAGTAGACATCTAAGATTGACCTTGGATGTTTAGGTTAGGAAAATCCAATTGATACAATCCTTTTTTAAGCCTCACTTGCTGCCTCATTTCCTTCTTTAGCTTGTCCTTGATAAAGCAACATTTAGAATGAAATTCCATAAAGACATTGTTATCATACATTAATTGTGAAACGCTGATGAGGCTTTTATTTTTTATTTCAAGCACGTGTAGAAGTTTATTTAACACAAGTGATTTGCTGTTTAAAGTACGAAGACATGATGTACCGAAATGGGAAATGTGGAGCTTATTTTCATCTCCTACCATTATTTCTTGCGTACCAGTATCTTAGAAGCTATAGACAGATTTTGCTTGTCTCCAGTGATGTGGTTGGTAGCACCAGTATCAGCTAACCAGCCAGGATCATTTAGGGTATTAGGAGAAGCTACAAAGGTTGCTGGTGCTGTTGATGAGAAGTTGGAGTTTGTTCTTTGGTTTGGCGGTGATCATCTATACCGTTCATCATACCTAAAGTTACAAATGTTAGCTTTGTGTCCAACTTTTCCACACACCTGGCAGATAGGTCTATCACCACCATTGAAACCTCCTTATTTGTTTCTTCCTATTCTTCCACCTTTGAAGTAGTTAAAGAATCTTCCATTAGTGATTGGCTTGTAAGTTCTGGTGTGGTGTTGATTTGAGCCATATCTTTGAGTGAAATTTACAGAGGTTTGATCAAGGCTAATTCCTTCCGTTTCATTCATAATTGTAGTTAGATGTTCTGGCCTACTTTCATATGTCATCAAGGTTGATTGCAGTTCTGCCCAAGAGATGCTTTCTCTACTGTGAATTTGAACAACAATGGGAGTGTAATCTTCATCTAGACCTGCTAGAACTTGAGTAACCAAAACATAGTGGGAAATAGACTTGCCAGCAATTTCCAGATTATCTGCTAGCATCTTAACTTTGTTCAGGTATTGGTCAATACTCATGCTGCCTCTTCTTGCCTTCTGAAGTTCTCCAGTAAGAAATGTGATCCTGGACCTGTTTTGAACCCCATAACTTTCCTTCACATCTGTCCATAGTTCACTTGAGGTTTTGGCACCCATTACCCTCATAGCCATGTCTGGAGTTATTGAGGAATAAAGCCAACCCATGAGTAGTTGGTCTGTGGACATCCATTTATTATACTCTAGGTTTTTTGTCATTTCGATGCTGGTTCCACCTTCACTAGTAATTTCAGTTCCAATAACAACTGGAGGACACAGCTTTGTCCCTAGAATGTAGCCTTCAAGATTATGACCAAGAATGATGGGCAATATCATGTTCTGCCATAGTAGAAAGTTGTTTTTGTCAGGCTTGATTGATACTATTTGAGTTAAGTTTACACCAAATGGTGAGGGAATTTAATTTCCTTGCATTGCAGCAGAGTTGCTGCTAGAGATGGATGCAGGAGTTGAGTTTCCTGTTGCATTTTGTGGAGTGTTACTAGCGTTTGCCATAGAGCTCTGATACCAAGATAAAATTGTAAGCTATTGAAGAAATAATTCAGCTCGAGATATTCTTCTTCATGCATTAATCTGATATAAGTAATTACAAGAGGAATATTCTAGATAGTACAAATGGTTATTTGTTCCTGAATTCAAGGAATGTGTTGGAGTGAATTTACAACAGAATTGTGGTGCTAACAATACAAAAAACAAAATGCACGCCAACAATAAATTTGTAATAGATAATGCTGATATGTTAGCTGCTAAGGTGAGCTGGTAACTTGGAAGCTGTCTCAGCATTTTCAATTTTGACATCTAGTGATGGGTTTGATGTATTGCCCATAGTGGGTAGTGTTTTCATGTCATATCCCTAATGCTTGCCACACACACAATGGGCATAATAACTCTTGGCCACCATATGCAGGACACCACTGATCGAGTTGAAAATACTTGTTTAGGTATAATTAAGTTTTAATAATACTTTATTCAAGGACAAATAAATGTTTAAGTTTGGGGTTGTTAGATAAGTTTAAATAGTACATTTGTTTTTACCAACTAAAATAACATTTGGAAGTGATTTTTATGAGCCCAACATTGGAGGAGAAATGATGAAAATGAATGATAATTGATAAAAAAAATTATTAAAGTTGATTTTGGAAATTTGGGACTGGTGAGTCATGTTTGAATGTTGAAGGACCTCAATTGCAACATTTAATGACTCAACCTCAACAAAATAATAATAATAATAATAATAATGATCAAATTGTACAAGTGAAAGTTTAATTTCTGGCAACTTGGGATATCCTAATTGAACTAATATTATGCTTTCCTCTCATCTTTTGGCACTATTTTAGGCCTAAGTTACGGTTTATAAATAGAGATCTTTCATTCAAATAAAATGGAGGCTAGAGATACAATCTTGAGATGAAATTACATATTTAAATACATTAAATTCTCAGGATTTATATTTCAATTTGGGATTTAAAGATTGAAGAATACAATTGGTCGGGAGATAAACATACTGTGTATAGGAGATTGATAATCCATTGTTTGGGATTGGGTGCCAAGGAACAATAATTGCTAGAATTCTTTTCTTTACTCCTGCTGGACTCGATAATATTTCTCATCTTCTTATTATTTAACTCCAATTATACGATTAACTAAGTAATTGATTGTTAGGATGAACGATGTAGCTTAAGTTAATGTTTGTTTAATTCAATTAATTTCATACAGTTTTGATTGTGTTCATTGATTTATGTTATTTAATAGACGTTCAATTGCTTGATCACAAATTGTTCGATTCAAATTTCAATATTGATACTGTGAGGAGATATATTTTTCTAGTTCGTGCAATAAGTGATATATGTTTTGATAAGAGATAAATAATTATAGCTTATACAATCATGATTGAATTACTACAATTGAATATTTTTATGTGTATGAATTTAAAAATCAAGGCATGTGAATATAGATTGCTTTGATCGAGAGAGATTACTAACTAAAATTGGTTAATTCGATTGTTAATATGTATGAAAATGGAATGAATAATGTTGGTGAAATTGTAGCGAGACAGACCTCTGTTTTCTCCTTGACGTGTAGGGTGTTCTGGCTACTCTGATCAGTGAATGCTACTAAACTAAGGTCGGAGATTTCTCCCCCATTGTACCTCCGGCGTGAGAATCAGTAGTTGGTTTAGGAAAGTAGGAAGAGAGTATAATTGGAATTCAAACAGTCCGGGTTTTTAGAGAGATATACCTTTTCTCACATTTGGGGTATTTATAGGCACTTAATGCACCACACTCGTTCAACAATTAATGGTACCGCGTGTCTCACATAAATCTTTCTATTTTCCCCACGTTTTGATAGGATGACCCCCACTCCTCAAGCGGTTGGTTGTTCCCACGTTTATCGTTGAGTAGTTCTCGTTCAACTCATTGTCATTTGTATGGTTAAGTGTAGCTTTGTTCTCATAGTGATAGACGGCCTATATGAACGTAGAGGGATCATGATGGTAGGCGGTCTCATGGTGGTCGACAGCATTATGGTAGTAGGCGGCAGCAGGTGGTTGACGATCTCATAGTGGTAGACGACCTATATGAACGTACGGGCCTCATGGTTGTAGGCAGTCTTATGGGGGTCAACGACCTCATAGTGGTAGACGGCTTATGTGAACGTAGAATGCCTTATGGAAGTGGCCTATAGTGGTACACTGCTTATGTGAACATAGAGGGTCTCATAGTGATAGATTGCCTGAAGGGATAGATGACCTATTATGTGGTGCTCTACGTGGAGTACATATCAAGTAGTTCTCACCTCATTGATCATCGTGGATAATTATTAATGTTATCCTGTATTAGTTAGATAAAATTAATAGTAAATAGCCGAAGCAAAAATCGAAATTCCTAATCACTTAATTCCAAAAGTTCTCAACAAATTAAATTAGTTAGATTAATTAGATTAGTTTAGTATAGTTTCGTTATGACTTAAATACTTAATTTGTTAATAGGTCACCACATTAATTTAGATTGAAGTTAGATTAGAAAAAAAATTAATAATAAATACTTAGTGTATGTGAAAACGATATTTGAACTTCAAAATCTACTTTATTGCTTGTCACGATGCGTGCACATTGATTAGTGCCTCTGGTGTTGATCGCACGACGAATGTGAAAGCAAGAGGTGATGGTTTTGATGGTAGGCAGGGGTGGATAAGGGTGGAGAGTTGGTGGTTGTCGAATTTGAAAGAAATTAGATACACTGTAAAAGGATAACATAGTGTGTATGTTACATTTTGAAGAAATTACATACACTAACAGGATACCATAGAGTATAAGGTTTAATTATTGTAACTTATGAAATGTAAGATTCCCAAATTTCACTGCAAAAAAGTTAATTACATTTCATAAAAATATTGAAACTTAGTAAGATACAAAAAGTTACATACACGTCAGAAAATTACAGAAAATTTATACCAAATTCTTGAAAATATAAGGGAGTTGTTTTTTTCAATTTGAGGCCCCCTATTTGTTGACATTTGTGTAATTTTCCCAATACAAATTTGACTTGACCCCGGTAGGCCCCACATTAATGCCTTAACTTATATTTGGCAAGAAGGAAAAATCAATTCATTTTGTCGAACATAGTCAATATTAAATTTCGACATCCACAAATATATTGGATGGTTGAGGATATTTGAGGTTTAAATCTTACAATACGACTTCAATTTTTAGGATATGACCTTGTTATATTTGCTCAATATATTTTTTGTCGACTTTAGAAAACAGGATAATAAAACATTTTAATATAAGACACAAATTAGTGTAATTCTTTAACCATTACATGTTGTCGAGTTCATTTGATAAGGTTATTCATGTAATTGTACAAAACCACTTCATGTATTAGGCGTGTGTAGTTAGCTGAATTTTATCTATAAATAGGAGTCATTGATGTAATTGGAATTAATTGGAAAAGTTTTCACTCCAACAGAATTTCCCGCCAATTCCTTTCCCTGATTTTCTCTGCAGCTTCACACATGTTGCATGGTTTACTAATTAAGGAAAATAATATAGTATATATTTAGGAGGGGTTCGATGTAACATTCAAATAGAGGTGACCAAAAAAGAAAATCTTATTTCATTAAAAAATAGAGCGTACAATACAAGAGCTCATACACCATGTCATCAAACATCAAGTTTAATGTCACTCTGCCTTGTGGTCACATTCGAAGTCATAACTTGAAAGAGGTTCTGTAAATTTTTTATTGTAGTCATATATCGGGAAGTCCATAGATTCGTCCCAATTCCCATGAATATATTTTCAAATCAATATACAAACCGCAGAAGGTTCAAAATTCAAATTTCTATTTGACAATTAACAAAAATATGATTAGAAATGTAAAGACTGATGAGATTGTTCATGCCTATAGTGTTTTACCGGTCATTTCGAGTGATCCAAACTAGACTCTCTTTATTAATTTTTTTTATTTTAAAAAAAAACTAACTAATACTTAAAATCTAAAAAAAAAAATTATACTTGCTATTTTGTTAGGTCACTTGGCAAACTATAACTGCATTGGTTTATACGAGAGAGAGAGAGAGACATGAGATGAGAACCATGAAGTTCATCCCAAATTCTTGGCAAGGAGCCAAAGACAAGGGAGTAATTTAAGGACGACCGCAATATGAAAACCTCCCTCAGTGAACGTCGCTTGCGGGCAATGCCCAAAAATTCTAACCACTACTGTTATGTATAAGAATGACCCCAACCATTTTTAACACAGTATTATTTGTTAGAGATAGGAAAATTTCAAAAATGGCTAGAATAAATTTGTTCTTTTTTACCCTAATATCATGCCTTTCAACACTGTCAATGGTCCATTCTGAGGACCCTTATTTGTTTTTCACATGGAATATTACTTATGGAGATCTATCCCCCCTGGGAGTGCCTACACCGGTAATTCTCATTAATGGCCAATTTCCAGGGCCAGAAATCAATTGCACTTCAAACAATAACATTGTTATCAATGTGTTTAACCACCTTGACGAGCCATTTCTTTTCACCTGGAATGGGATTCAGCAGAGGAAGAATTCTTGGCAAGAAGGAACTCTGGGCACGACTTGTCCAATCCAGCCCGGTAAAAATTTTACATACCATTTCCAGGTGAAAGATCAGATTGGTAGCTATTTTTACTACCCCAGCACCTCGATACACCGTGCTGCAGGTGGCTATGGAATGCTCAAGGCACATAGTCGGGATCTTATCCCAGTGCCATTTGATAGGCCAGAGGCTGAATATGCTGTTTTGGCGGGTGATTGGTACAGAAAGGACCATGCTACCTTAAAGAAGTTGTTAGATAGTGGGCGGACTCTTGGTAGGCCGGACGGTGTTATCATCAATGGTAAGCAAGGCAAAGGAGATGGTACAGATGAACCAATGTTCACCATGATCCCTGGAAAGACTTACAGATATAGAGTCTGTAATGTGGGGATGAAAAACTCCATCAATGTCAGAATTCAAGGCCACACATTGAAACTGGTAGAGATTGAGGGATCCCACACTGTTCAGAATGTGTATGATTCCCTTGATGTGCATTTGGGGCAGTGTTATTCATTCCTGGTGACTGCTAATCAAGAACCAAAGGACTATTATTTTGTGGTTTCCACACGGTTCACCAAAACCGTCCTCAGCACCACTGCCACCATCCGATACATAGGTGGAAAGGGCCCCGCTTCGTCAGCGTTGCCTGAGGCACCGGTTGGATGGGCCTGGTCCCTCAATCAGTTCCGATCTTTCCGCTGGAACCTGACAGCCAGTGCAGCCAGGCCTAATCCTCAGGGCTCCTACCATTATGGCCAGATCAACATTACGCGCACAATCAAGTTGGCGAATTCAGGTGGCACTGCTGATGGAAAGCTCCGGTATGCTGTCAATGGTGTATCGCACAAAGATCCGGAAACTCCACTGAAGCTGGCTGAATACTTTGGGGTTGCAGACAAAGTGTTCAAATATGACATTATTGAGGATGAACCACCTGCAAAAACAAGTGATGAGGTCACAGTTTCACCCATTGTGCTCAACGCCACTTTCCGCAACTTTGTTGAGATCATATTCGAGAATCATGAGAAGAGTGTCCAATCATGGCATTTGGCCGGATATTCCTTCTTCGCTGTAGCGTAAGCATATTTCATTACAGCATTCAATTTCTTCTGATTAACCTCGTCATATATGCTTTTCTAAGTAGAAATTAATGTCCACATTTGCTACTACAGAGCACCAACTCCCGATAACACGAGGCAATCCAATGGCTCTTACATTAAAATTCAAATTAAATAACCACAATTTCTAATATTTTTCTTTTTCTTCCCCATATATTTACACATATCCGACACAAGTGCCATGTATGGTATACAAAACTAGACACGGCTCGAGAGTATAATGAACATAAGTTTCTTTTCATTCATTAATATTTTCAATATTGATCAATCTACCTTATTTTGGCATCACCTTAGTGGATATATATGATAACTAGGAGTAACTCCCGCACGTGAATGCAAATAAGCACTAACACAATGCATGAATGCAACAGGATTGAACCAGGAAGATGGACACCAGATAAGAGGAGGAATTACAATCTTTTGGATGCAATAAGTAGGAACACAATCCAAGTATATCCAAAGAGCTGGGCAGCCATTATGACTACACTGGACAATGCTGGAATGTGGAGCTTAAGAGCACTGACTCTTGAGAGGCAGTATCTGGGACAGCAGCTATATATCAGCGTACTCTCACCGGAGCACTCTCTTCGCGATGAATACAACATTCCTGACAATACTCCGCTGTGTGGAATTGTCAAGGGTTTGCCTATGCCAAAACCCTACAGCGCGTGATTCAGCTTTTGAAGTTGCGCAAAGAATTTACAGTGGAAGCATTAATGGAGGCATATTCATGCCTGTTGGAGAAAGAAACAAGAGTCACAGATTTTATATTTGAAAACCGCCTAATTGACAAAGAGAGAAAAAAATAAAAATAAAAAAAATAGAGAAGAAGATTGTAAACCAGTGAGATTTTGCACGGCCACCATTTTTTTGTTAACAATTGGTTGTTTTTAATTTTTTTGTTAAAGTATTATATAATTTATTTTCAAGTCCATTGAATCAAAATAAATACAAATGGTTTCAATGTGTACAATTTGAGTACACTACACAGGAATATGGTGCTATATCATCTTAGCTTTGTACTAGTAATTGCAGCCGATGGCACAACATAACAAATTGTGCTTTACACTTTAAGATACAACAACTATATGCACAACTTATTCCTTAATTTCAAGGATTTTGGGAGACACAAAAATTGACTTCAACTCATAACCCCTCCGAATATTGTGGATGGCGATAATATCTTTACTACTCGATTTATTAGAGTTACCTTGTTCAATATGTTTCCTAAATGAACAAACGTACTCGACCCTTAGTACCTCTGCTTGACAAAGAGTCAAGTTACCTTCTTCAACATATATACCAAGCAAATAAGCTTACTCCTTTCCAAAACCTAAACTCTCAACTTGAGTACGTACTCTAGTTCGACAAAGTTCACAGATACGAAGCTGTAAAGTTAATCATCTGTTTCAACGGTAGTTTGTTCAAACCTTACAATTACTTCTACCTGGAACATTCCCCTTTCAAGCTGAACTTCAGATAAGTGATGTTTTTTATGTTTATTAATGGCTATTGAACACTGAACTTACTATAACCGAATACATTTAACTTGCTCAATCTGGATAAGATAAGTATAATCAACATATAGTGAATTGGACAGAGAAATAAAGCAAAGGACTGGGCTAGTGATGTAACAACCCATTTCTTTTTAGTCAAAGT
>CAIGRH010237957.1:0-10533 GCA_903798295.1 Fraxinus nigra | reverse complement strand
ATTAATTATGCATATTAGGTTCGAGAAAAAGTTAATTCGGATAAGTGAGGCCCAGGTTATCGGGGTCAAAAGATTTTGCCTTAAATTGTAATTAAGTTAAGTTAATTAATTCGAATAGGGGAAGTTTAAGTTTAATGAAGTTTAAAGGAGTTGTCATTAAATATTATTTTATTACTATTGGTTTTGACTTATGAAACTGTCGGTAGCCATGTGTCGGTTGAGATTGATTTAAAGTAGTTTGTTTTATTCGATTTGATAGAAGTTTTGGGTGAATTGGACTTCCATTTTCTATAGGAAACTTGTCCTATGCTTATCCATGTATGCAACAGATTTTCACCATAGAAAAAGGAGAGAAATCGCGGCTGTGAGAAGTCAAATTTTAGTCCTGTTTAATTTTTTTTTTTCATGTTGATGAATATTATGCTAATGAAAGCTATGATATGAGATGTTATGTTATTATATGTAATGGCCATCCGGTACCAAAGATATGATATATTTGAGCTCTTACCGATTTTCAAAGATATGATATGACGGTATGATATTTTTGAAGCATGATTTAATATTTTTATTCGGGATTGCACCATTAATTCGTGTCCTATTAAGTATTCCCATATACTCACCAATTATTCTTCCCCTCACAGGTTAGAACATGTCGTTGGTTGGCGAGCGATGAAGTGATGTCGTGGTGCCAGGATTTATGGAACAAAATAAAAATAATCCAGCGTAACAAGGCATTTTTTTAATTAAGAAATTTCTTAGTTTTATCTCGTAAGAATTTTTATTTACAAATTTAAGACATGTTTTAGTTAGGTTATAAAATTAAAACTTTGTTATGCTTTATTAGTAGAATTGACATTTAATTATTGATCTAATAAATGTGATAAGCATGTTTTTTTAGTATTTATTTGATTATGATGTTTTTTTATCAATTAAATTGTGCCCGTCAATTGCATATATTTACATTGTTAAAGTTATTAGTTTTGGTAGCGATTTGAAAATTAAATTTTGGGTTGTTAGAGTTGGAGTCTAACTATATTTTGTAAATTATTTTTTATTTTTGTGGTGTTTTGAACTCAACAATTAAGGATTTGAATGGATATATTTGCAATTCCATATTCATTGTTATTTAGTTTGTACATTTTATCAGATTTTAGCATTTTTGTAGGTAATTTAAGATGTAAATATTGTTGCTATTGTCGTTGTTAATTAGTTACAGAACTAGTAGTCGACAAATATTAATGAATTTTTTGCACTAATTTACTGATGGTCAAAGAAATTCATCAATAAATTAGCGACGGTGTTTTACTAACTAATTTATCGACGAAATGATTTCATCGTTAAAAGTTGTTACCTATGGAAACCAAGCCATCCTTGAAGCTGCATTTTTTTTTGTAGTGTTGGTTGTCGCTATCTATTTCAAAAACTATGGTCTAACGTGTAATTTTCGCCGAACATAAATAAAATGGTTGTTACGACCAGCTATTTAGTTGCTAAAATAATATATTTAACGACTAAATGTATGTTTAGTCATTGAATATATATTTTCCAACACCTCTTTGCCAACCAATGAACAACCATTGATTCTGGTTATTCAGTGTGATCAACAACTAATAATGTTTATTCTATGACCATTTATATGGTTGTTGAAAGCGATATTTCCTGTAGTGACTGGATACATGTTTACTTTAGTAGGCGGTGTCGTATCTTGAAAATTCCCTGAGCAAACCTACATTGTGATCTACTATGAAGTCTGAGTTCATAGCTTTGGAACAAGTGAGGAGGCAAAATGGGTAAGGAATTTTCTTATGGATGTTTCTTTGTGGTTTAAACCACTTCCAGCTATTTATGTCCATTGTAACAGTCAAGCGTCTATTTTAAGAGTTCAAAATTTGTAAAAGTCTAGACATATTTGTAGAATGCACAATATTGCACGTCAGTTGCTTAAAGACGGGATCATAGCTATTGACTATATGAAGTCAAGTGATAATATTGTCGAATATTTAACCAAATGTTTAGCTAGAGAGTTAGTTCCCAAAATATCAAGGAAGATGGGGGTTAAAATCTTATTAGAAATTAGATCACATATTGTAACACTTCGTAATTTTTTACTTGTTTAGATGAAGGAGGGCCTAATTTTATTATTTTATCTTTGGCCATTTTAGAGAATAGTACTGATTCATGTCTTAACCTTTTTAATTACATTAAAGTCCATAATGTAGAATGACAAGCCAATTCAGTGTGAAGAAGTGTCAAATTTTGTATGCTTATCTTGAGTCACAGATAAAATTCAAAAATTATATCCGTTGCCCTACATCCGTCCTAAATACATCCAATTTTCGGTGACCCACAACCACCAAAACCACCGGACATTGGTACCGGTGGAAAGCCCTTTACCTCTTCTTCAATTAGCAACCAACCCCATCTAAGACAAACATAACATACCAGTGGTACCCAAATCAGTGGACCTTTTTGTTCTGTTCAGTTCAGATCTTGTAACCAACTCACTTTGTTTGGTTTCCAGAAAGCCTAAACCAAATGGAAACCAATTTGAAAACTGAATTCACTGCCTGTAATCATATTTTCAGCTTTAGAATGTATTTTCGCATCCCCATTTTCAGCCTGGTAAATTCAAATTGATGGTGCCCATGTATGTAGCATTTATGTTGAAAAGTTTTGTTATGGAACAAACAAGATACCACAATTGCTCTGATATCAATTGTTATGAATTTGGATCGAGCGATAATGATGATGATGAAATAAACAAGAAGAAGAGATAAACATCAAGATTTAGGTGGAAACGCAAAACGGGAAAAAACCCCGGGCAGATGAGGAGAAATCAACTATAATCAATAGCAATTGTGTTTACAAGATCTCAATGCACTCAATTAAAATCTAGAACTCTCAAGTTATTGTATGAATCTCTCTGTTGTGTTATTCTATACAAGTCGTGCCATATATAGATATCAACCCTATAGAACAAGTTGTAGAAGAATAGGAGTCCAAAATCGCGTCAAAAACGGGCTTGAGCCGGATAAGAGCGGGCGCCAGGTGAGCGACCAAGTCTCGGGTTGTTTTCTACCAGACTGGCTCGAGCGTCCAGCTAGCGAAAATGCGACGACTTTTTCCTTCGGTCCATAATTTTGATATCTTCAAGACCATTTCAATTTAGATTCCAATACTCACTAGAATTTGGGTCAAATCACAAAAAAATTTCACCTTGAACCAAATTCCAACACAATGAATTCCAAGCCATGACTCCATCAATAAACACCACTCCTCATCTTCCAAACAAGTCCCAATGGACCAAATCAATCACAAATACACACTGAGTTCAAGTAATGTTCAAACTTAGCAATGAGAAGTGGTTTTTTCATCATATCTGTTGGGTTTTTGATACCCAATAAATCTCAGGCAATGATGTTAAACTATTTTTGAGATTATACTTCATAGGCCTTGGCTGATGAATGAAGTGAAATATCGACACCACAATCGCTCAAACCAATCCTACAACCTATTTTGGGTCATTTGAAGTAGCCTAATTTAATTGGTGTTACTCGTGGCCCGACCCATAAATCTTTGATGGCTTCTTAGGTCGATAGATCCACTACCTATTACCTATTGGGCCTAATTATTACCTAACCTAAAAGCCCATCCTTGACCTAACTCACGTTTGTTTGGCTTGGGAGGGTATGCTATTATATTTTCACTTACTTGTGTGTGGAGAAAAATCGGCGACGGCTATAGTTGCTTTGTGCTTCCATTGTTGAGACTTTCTACCCATTTTATCCATCCTTTGTAGCGTGTTTGTGTGGCTGCAAATATTTCATACCTAGTCCTTTGCAGGCAAGACAAGAAAGCAATCGATTTTAGGATTGAGTTGTGGTTTGGGTATGTTGAATTGTGGTGTTTGATTCGGTCATTTGGTGATATACTGAGCCCAAAAACTTGGGTGATCAATCTATTGTTCAAAAATTGGTATTAGAGCCATGTTGATGGTGTATTTTTGGTGAAGACAAATCTAAAAACCCGCACAAAAACCAGTTGAAAAATCTGCCCAGTTTTTTGCAAAATAATCGGACCTGGAATTAACTATTCCGACCAAACTAGAAGTCCATTAGTGAAACGGAGCCCAAAACCTTGATCTGCAAGTGCAAGCGCTCCTGGGTCAACCTCACACGACGGGGGTGACGACCGACGACGATGAGTGGCAGTTCTGGTTGCGATGCGTAGGGGTGCATCCGACGTCTTCTGGGGAGAATTTCTTCAGGTAGAATTTTCTTAACGTGATTTCTAGTATAATCTAGACAATTTTGCCCCATGCGCATTCAGAATTCAGTTTTGCATTTGATTGGTTGTTGCAAACTTTAGGGCGAATAGTGGTGGCCCTAAAGTGTTAAAATCATATTTCTCGTTATTTACGAACTCAGATTGGTCTAGAAATTTAGGAACTATTTAAATTTTAGCATTAGCGTGTAATCATGTTGGGTGACATTAGGATTGAGGTTACCGCGTAGGGCTAGAAATTTTGGAACTATTTGTTCTATTTTTGAAGTGTTGGATTTAACTGCAAGTTGATAATTGCTTTTGTATTTAATTGCGCGAGAATTTGAATTTTTTGTTGACATACCTTCGTGTTGCATTGACTATTCCGTTAAAACACCTAGACTCGACCCGTTTGAACATTCTTTTAATCCGACATCTCGAGTCTCGCGAAACCCTAGGAACATTCCTTTTGTGAATTTGACCCTCCTCTATTTTCCAAAGACACAATGTTCACAAAAAAATATTTTGCTGGTCTTCTGTCCATCAAAAAGCCCCCTTCTACTTAGCTCTGCTAAGCCATTCTAATAAGGTTAGTGTGGAAGAACATACACTTGCATATTTGGAACGTTTGGATGGCGGCGTTCGAAGAAAATGACATAACTTCTGTATATGATGTCTGTTTTGGGCCCATGACCCCATTCCGAAAAGCTCATGATGATTCCAATAAAACTCACTATTTCACCATGACGTATGATGGATTTTGGGCATTTGAATTCATTTACCAAGTCAAAACTGCACTTAATGTTTCTTAATTTATTATTTTTAGTATTTACTTATTTTGCTTTGTAGCCCATCCCATTAAGGGACTGCTGGCCCAGTAGGTTATCTGTTCTTTCAGTATTTAAGAATCTAAAATATCTTTTAGGGTTTTTGGTTGTTCATGAAATAAGAAAAACGTCTATTTTCTTAAGATGCAATCCGATTGTTAGTGTGTTATAGACTCAATCTATATCAGCTGGTATAAGAGCATGGTTTGTGGAAGATGACATGTTGGTCGTGGTGGCCATGTTGATGAGGTTACAGATCTGCGTAATCAAATCGATGCGTTGACAGTTCAGTTTGATCAGTTTATGACGTGGGCAACGAAGGTTGTGAGGAATGGACCACCTCCTGCCTCTTTATATCATGGCCTTGCAAGTGTTAAGGACGAAGGATGTGAATCATGCGAGAGGTCAAACGAAGATACCTTGTCGGATGTACGTGGTAGTCATGTATAGTCGTCCTGCGTGCAATAGCAGGATGCGTTTCAATGTTGGGATTTCAAAATTAAGGTTGATATCCCTGAATTTCATGGTGGGATAGAGGTAGAAGAGTTCCTCGATTGGCTAGTAGTAGTAGAGGAGATCTTGGACTATAATGAGGTGCCCGACAATAAGAGTGTACCCTTGGTGGCTACGTGCTTGCGTGGTCGTGCTGCTGCTTGGTGGCAGCAACTTAAAAAGAATCGGATCCATCAAGGAAAGGCGAAAATTCAGCCGTGGAAAACCGTTCTGTAGATGCTTACTCCACAGAGTTTTACCAATTGATAGTGCGTAATGATGTGGGAGAGTAAAATGATCAGTTGGTGGCGCGCTACATTAGCGGGTTACGGTGGAAATTGCAGGATGTTCTTAATATGTTCTCGCCAGTGTCTATTTCTGAGGCTCATCAATGTGCACTTCAGGCTGAAAATCAGCAAACATGTCGTTATGTAGTAAGCAGTTCCTGGTNCCGTTCTGTAGATGCTTACTCCACAGAGTTTTACCAATTGATAGTGCGTAATGATGTGGGAGAGTAAAATGATCAGTTGGTGGCGCGCTACATTAGCGGGTTACGGTGGAAATTGCAGGATGTTCTTAATATGTTCTCGCCAGTGTCTATTTCTGAGGCTCATCAATGTGCACTTCAGGCTGAAAATCAGCAAACATGTCGTTATGTAGTAAGCAGTTCCTGGTGGTCAATCTGGAGGTTGGGGTCGACCATTCATCCTAAATCCCAATCCGGTCCATCCCAATACTCTACATCTGGGGATCGTGACGTTAATCGGAACACTCGGTACAGTTGCTCTAGCCATAGGTTCGGGTGGCTGGGCTCCTTCTGGTGGACGAGGGTGTGTTAGTCAGTGTTTCGATGTGGTGGTTTTGGTCATTAGATGAGGGACTCTCTATCAGATCAACAGTCACGCCTAGGTTTGTTGATCGGAGAAGCAATAGAAGCTGTTTATGTGGTGAATGAGGAAGAAGAGGCCGAAGTAGTGCATAGAGGTGACACGTGACCTCTTTTGGTAGTTCGACGAGCATGCCTTACGCTTAAGGGGTAGTCTGAGGACTTACAGTAGAACAACATATTTCTGTTCACATGCACCATTGGGGGCAAAGTGTGTAGGTTCATCATTGATTATGGCAGTTGTGAAAACATTATATCAGAGGCGACCGTACAGAAGTTGAAGTTAGGCTTCGAACCCCATCCTGCTCCTTATAGCCTGGTAGGGTTGGGACAAGGTAATGAAATTTGTGTCACTAGACGTATCTTGGTACCTTTCTCTATTGGCAGTGTGTATCGTGATAGTGTTTGGTGTGATGTGACGCGTGTCATCTGTTGTTGGGTCGTCCATAGCAATTTGATAGGGATGTGTGTCATGAAGAACGTTGGAACGCATATACATTTACCTTTTTGGGTAAGAAGATTGTACTACTACCCTTTAATGATGCTCATTGTACCTCTTTAGCAAGGCACAGTAGCAACCTACTTTCCTGATCATTGTTTGTGCATGAGATGTTGGCGGAAGGAATCGTGTTGTTGTTAGTAGAAACTGAGGCGATGGGAGTGTCAGCAGTTCCTACGGCAGCCGAGGGAGTGAGTCTTTACCCCAAAGTTACCGCCTTGGTGTCTGAATTTTACGATGTGTTCCTAGAGGACCTTCTACATGGTTTTCTTCCTTTGCGGGATATATAGCACCAGATTGATTTCGTACCCAATTACATGAAGGAGAGTAAGTTTCAGTGGAAACCCGAGGCTGAGAAGGTGTTCGTGGTTATTAAGGAGTGCTTAACTTCAGTCACAATAGTTGCATTACCTAATTTCACAAAACCTTTCGCCTTACATTGCGATGCTTCTAAAGTGGGCATCGGAGTTCTCAGCCAAGAGGGAAAACCAGTAGCTTATTTCAGTTAGAAGTTGGTAGGGGCTCATGGGAAATATAGCACTTATGATGCAAAACTTTATGCCTTTGTTCAAGACATACACTATTGGCGGCACTATCTATTCAGTAGGAGTTTATCTATACAGTGATCATGAGGCCCTCAAGCTTGTCCAGCCAGGATTCTGTGTCTGTCCGTCGTAGATCGTGGATTGCCTTTTTGTAGCAGTTCAACTTTGTAATTAAACATTAGACTGGTTCTTCTAATCATGTGATAGACGCGCTCAGTCGATGGCATATGTTATTAGCATGTCTACAGTTAGCAGTCAAATGGTTTGAAGCCTTTACCTCCCTTTATGCTGACGATTCTTATTTTGGCCCCATTTTTCACAGTTTACTACAGGGACCTCATCATCCATTTCTGTTAGAGAATGGTTATGTGTTTTGGGGTGTTCAGTTGTGTATACCAAATTGTAGTCTTCGTGTGAAATTGATTAAAGAGTTTCACGATGAGGGTCATGTTGGGTAGGATCGCACTTTAGCTCTCATTAGTGCTTCATTATTTGGCCTACTTTACGTCGTGAAATAAAGAAGTTTGTTTCGCTGTGTAGGGTGTGTCATGTGGCAAAAGGGAAAGCCACGAATGCTAGTCTTTATCAACCTTTACCAGTACCTTCAGCTCCGTGGACTAATATTAGCATGGATTTTGTCCTGGGTTTACTGCGCACACAGCGTGGTAATGACTCTATTTTTGTGGTCGTGGATTGATTTTCGAAAATGGCGCACTTTATACCTTGTAAGCGTAACACTAATGCTGTCAAGGTTTCCCAACTCTTTTTTCAAAGAGATTTATCGTCTTCACTGTTTGCCTACTTCTATTGTGATTAAGAGAATCGAGGTTCATTGGTCACTTTTGGTGGAGCTTACACGTCACTCAATTTCAGTACTGCTTTCCATCCTCAAACAGATGGGCAAACTGAGGAAGTGAATCAATCTTTGGGTGGTTTGTTGTGGTGCTTAGTTAGGGATAAACTTCGCTCATGGGATCAGCAGCTTAGCTAGGCAGAGTTTGATTATAATCATGCTCGAAATAGGAGCACCGATTTCAGTCCATTTAAAGTTGTGTATAGTATTCTACCTCGCAGTCCTGTTGATTTTTTGGCCCTGCCCTTTATGACTCGGTTTCACGGAACGGCTATTGACTTTATTCATAGATTTCAGTAGGTTCAAGAAGAGACACGAGCTAAGATGTTGGAGCCCAACTGTAAGTATAAGGAGACGGTGGACCGACATAGACGTTCTGTTGAGTTTGACATTGGGGATTATGTTTGGGCAGTGTTGACTTAGGATCAAGTGCCTTCTCATGAATATTCAAAGTTATCACCTCGTACTATTGGTCTGGTAGAAATTATGGAAAAGATTAATCCCGACGCCTATCGTTTTCGACTTTCTTCTCATATCCGGACTTTAGATATGTTTAATGTGAAACATCTTTTGCCATACCATGAAGATAACATAGAAGACAATACTACCAGTTCTAATTCGAGGACGAATCCCATTAATCTCGAGGATAATCATGAGGATAGTGTTGAGGCACAGGAACTTGCATATTTGGAATGTTTTGATGGTCGACGTTCGAAGAAAATGGCATAACGTTTGCAAACGGTGTCCGTTTTGGGCCCATGAATCCATTCCAAAAAGCTCACGAGGATTCCCATTGAACTCACCGTTTTTCCGTAACATATGATAGATTTTGGGCGTTTGAATTCGTTTAGTAAGTCAAAACGGCATTAATGTTTTTTAATTCATTATTTTCAGTATTTACTTATTTTACTTTGTAGCCCAGCTCATTAGGGGTTGCTGGCCTAGTAGGTTATTTGTTCTTTCAGTATTTAAGACTTTAAAATATCTTGTAGGATTTTTTGGTAGTTCATGAAATAAGAAAAACATTTATTTTCTTAAGGTACAATTTGATTGTTAGTGTGTTGTAGACTCGATTCATATCAGTTAGTATTAGAGCATGGTTCGTGGAAGAGGACGTGCTGGTTGTGGTGGCTAAGTTGTTGAGGTTACAGATCTACATTATCAAATCGATGCGTTGATAATTCGATTTGATCAGTTTATGATGTGGGCGACGAATGTTGTGAGGAAGGAAACACATCTTGCCCCTCCATGTTGTGACCCCGCAAGTGTTGGAAAAGAAGATATGAATCAGACAAGAGGTCAGACGAGGAAACCTTGTCGAATGTACGTGACGATCGTGTACAGCCGCCCCGTGTGCAACAGTAGGATGCATTTCAGCATTGGGAATCCGGAATCAAGGTTGATATCCCTGAATTTCACGGTAGGATAGAGATGGAAGAGTTCATCGGTAGGGCGGCAGTAGATGAGATCGTGGATTACAAAGAGGTGCCCGACAATAAGAATGTACCCTTTGTGGCTACGCGTTTGCGTGGTCGTGTTGCTGCTTGGTGGCAGCAACTTAAACAAAATCGGATCCATCAAGTTAAGGCAAAAATCCAGTCATGGGAAAAGATGAAGAAACAGTTGAATGTAGTGTTCATTCTTTTTAATTATACCAGGACCTTGTATCAGCGGTTACAGAATTTAAGGCAGGGCAACCGTTCTGTAGATGCTTATTCCACAGAATTTTACCAATTGATAGCATGTAATGATGTAAGATGCGTCATGTACAGCCGCCATGTATACATCAACATGATGTGTTTCAGCATTGGTAATCCGAAATCAAGGTTAATATCCCTAAATTTCACGGTAGGATGTGGAAGAGTTCCTCGATTTGCTAGCGGTAGTAGAGGAGTTCATGGACTACAAATAGGTGCTCGACAATAAGAGAGTACCCTTGGTAGGGGTCGGGGGCATCCCATATCTGGTCTGTCCCAATCCTCCACATATGGGGGTCGGGCGTTGATCGGAACACTCGGCTTGGCTCTTCCTGTCCCAAGTCCAAGTGGCTGGGCTCTTTCTGGTAAACGAAGGCATGGTAGTTAGTGTTTCAATTGTGGTGGTTTTGGTGAACAAAGTTTTGGTGATTCGAAAGAACACCAAAACCCATATGAGTTTTGGAAAAATAG
>CAIGRH010237945.1:14257-30371 GCA_903798295.1 Fraxinus nigra | reverse complement strand
TTATTAAGATATAATTATGGCGGATGTCCATAATCTTTACAAAAATTGCAAATGGATCACAAACTCCACTGTTTCTTGTCTTTAAAATGGGCTAATGGGGTTTAAAATGATTTGAGTTTTAAAATTAAAATTATGAAATGATCTGATTTATTTAATTAATTTGTTAATTTATTTTAAAAAAAATAAATTAATTTAATTAATTCAATAAAAAAATTATTTAGTTTCATTTCTTATTCGATTTTTTGGTTCTTGGTCTAGACCCGAGACCGATTCAAACCCATCGGTTCTCGATTCGGGTACCCGTTCGGGTATTTAACTTATGAATAACTGCTCAGTTCGGTTCGGTTCGGTTCGGTCCAGTTCGAGTTCGAGACTTGTGGACACCCCTACTATCTCTCCTCTCTCTCTCTCTCTCTCTCTCTCATTCAACGTGTATAATTTGATGAGATACATTCACATTTATGGACACAGAGAGACATATTCTAAATGAGAAAAAATATAATTTGAATATTTTTATAAATGTATTTTGTATTTGAGAAAATAAATATATCTTGATCACAGATATTGTTATAAATTGAATACTTAAATTGTTTAAGTGCAAAAATATTTAATCTATGAAGTGATTAAAATTAATTGTATGCTACCAATAAATAAAGTCAAAGTAATATGGAATCCGTCATCTAATTTATAGGAACAAAACAATTGTTGACACAAGAATTATTTTAATAAGCAGTTTAATCTAAGCTCAGTAGTTAAAACAATAAGATTATTAAACTCATAATTGTGATGTGATCAAAATAAATTATAAAAGGGAAAAATTGAACTTGTGATATTATATAAATAATTAAAAGTGACTGGTTGGTCATTAAAATTATTTTCCTGTAGTGATTTGGACTGAGTTTTGAAGGGATTATTGATCAATTTGGGATTCATTGATTTTCTTTCTTTATGTGGATTCTTCGACATCTTCAATGGGCTATTTATTAGTTTTTGTATTTAATCTCAGAAATGACAAATGTTTGGTTTCTTTTCTTTTCTTTTTCCTTATTGATTAATTCTTCTTGAAGTTAAGCATTATGCATTTTTTGTTTTTTGAATTCTTCAAATTACTTGGATTCTGATTTGATTCAACAATGTTGGAAAATTCTAACATATAAATTCTATCATAATTGGGGCCACACGTAACGTATTAAAATGTGTGGTGCTATTATTTAAAGTTTATTAGTCAATTAAAGTGATCCAATAAAGATGAATTTTGACTATTGTGTATTAGGTTTTATGGAATCAAAGTGTAGAGACCGAATGTTTGTTTCAAATTGATGATGAGCTGATTTAAAGCAAATGAAAGATAATGACATTTCATTATCTTATTTTTATTATAGGGGTCATGGTCCCCAATGGTGAGTGTAGGTTATTCTTCTCCTCTAGATTGCTAAATGTGTTGTTCGATGTCATACTTTGTGATTAGAAATGTTTAAAGTTTGTAATTATGGCAATTCGAAGAATCAATATTTTACTGTGGTTTGGTGGATTTTATATAAACAAAATTCGTAAGGATAAAAACAATGGAGAGCAACTTAAATGGACAATGCATGCTATCGTATTACAATTAATTGGAATCTTTATCTTTCACCGGTCCATATTCATCATTTTAGATATCTTACACCATTTTGGTAGCTTCCATTGTCGGGAAAATTGTGGCAGCTTCCCAAAATGAATATTGACAAGTAATATGATGAAAAGGATATGAAACCAATGTTTTTTATTTTTATTTTGGGTGTCCTGAGTGCAATACTTTGTTGCAATTTTCAAAGTTCCATTGAAGTTTCAGCGATCAGCAATGATCCAAAATCTTGTTTTTTGAGTGCAATTCGAGGTTTCATTTACGTTACAATCAAAAGTAGTGGAAGTCGAATTTTTTGTGTCATGAGTGTAATTCGAACTTGCAATTTGAAGTTCTGGGTGTAATAATTCGAACTCTAATTTTTTGAGTGATTCAATGTTCCAATGAAGTTTCATCTGAGATACAATTGTAGCAGGCTTCAATTTTTTAACCTTTTTTAAAATTTTTATGTCAATTGTGCAATTCTAAGTTGCAGCTGCATCATAACTAAAAATAGCAGACTTTGAATTTTAATTATGACAAAATTCGCTAGTGAGAAAATTTAGAAGTGGCACACTCAACATTTTTCACTATTTAAATTTCAAAATCATCTAAAAGTGTCATCGTTCTTGTCTCTAAGCCTTTGAATGTATTGACGTAAATGTGGGGGTGATGTGATGGCACATGCATGGCAGGAAAATTTTCTTTTTAAGGGAATGGAGGCAGAAAGAAGAGGACATTACACCAAATTGGATTTTAGAGTGAGACATTACACGAGCAATAAGAAGAAACCATGTGAGCAATCATAGATGCAATAGTGAAATATCGTTCTTGAGCAGAACATGTGTCACAGTCAGGTAAAATGTCAGACACACAACAAAATTTAATAGGAAAACTAATCTGCGGCAGACGTAGTTCCAATCAGTACAGGACCTCTTTGGGGAGCAGTATCAGAATGCTTTAACCCTAGATACTGCTCCCAAGCACCGTAAACATCTTATCTCTGGAAGAGGATAACACAGGTCAAGGAAGAAAAATAACTAAATAAAATGGCTGTTGCATAAAGATAATTATTTCCGGCCAGTCCAATCTTCTGTCAGAAACAATGCCGCGTCCCGTGGTAGTTGAGACGGCATAGGCGACGGCGCAGCTGAGGGTGGGGCGTCAAAGCCGCGTCCTGTGGTGGCTGATGAGGAGACTTGTGCTTCGAGCTCTAACATTATCATTCTTGATGTTGGAGTAAGACATCTGAAACTATTTCTTTTTTCTTTTTCTATTCGCCTACATTTTCTGTTGATTACTTCTCTTTTTCTCCACTTTTCTCCCACTTTTGCTTCAGGGAACACGGAATTGGTGATGAAGTCATCGGAGATTGCGGTGCCGCCGTGCCGGTAAGTGTGGAGCCAAAGCCGGACCTGAGGAGAGGCCAAGATCCTCCTTTTTTAAAAAAAATTAACCTAATCTTTACGGCACTATGGCCAGGACCAGAAGCCTAGACGGAAGAAGCTGCGGCGCCGCAAAAAACTGGAAGTCGGAAGGTCCGACCGTGAGGAAGAAAACCGACACCGTGACTCAAGTCACTCAACCTCCGTCCTTCTGCAGCTGCAAAATACATTGGCTCCGACCGTCCGCCGCTCCTTGACCTCCGACATCCGTCCTTCAGCAGGCAGCAGCCCAGCAGGTACGGCCCTGCATATTGCCTTAATTCTTATTTCTTATTGGCTGTATAATGATAATTGCTACTTGGTCAAGAATCAAGATAAATTTGCAGGGCCCATCACATGTGATGTGGGGGTTCAAATTTGCAAAATTTTCTTCTGTGTTACATAGTGATGGTTATTATTTTTTTGGATAAAAGACTTAAGGATTGCTGTAAGTGACTATTATTGTAAAATTGTCACAATTTTATACGAAGAATTTTTGTCTTTTATTCCTTTTAGTCTTATCACTAATAATCTACATAAGCAAGAAATTCTGCTAGAAAAGGCAGATAAAGGTAACTATAACTATATCCACATTACAGTTGAAGTCAGCTTTAGCCATCAAAAGAACATTAAAGTGCCCTGCTACCCCGTGGAATCTGAGGACTAGTTTAACATAGCTTCCTCGTTCGTTGATTTATTGTTTCAGCTTCAGTTTTTTCTGGTTTGCATAGGTGCATTCCTGGGCACGTATTTTATTTTTGAATTATCAAGTCTTGCTAATTATTTTGTATTATATTATGGTTAGATATTTGGTACCTTCTATTGTATACCTTTTTCAAATCATAAGGCTAGATGATTTTATATTGATAAAAGATAGCTCAGTCTATTGTAATGCTTGAGTTTTTTTCCTTGTAGAGTAGGAATTAAGTGGCCAATTTGAAACTGAAAAATATGAGATTTTATTATACGATAAACTACTCATACTCTTTTCCCCTCCTTTCTCTATTCGTACGCACTTCTGCATCTCTGACTGCCTTCAAGTAAACTTGCCAGTAGCAAGGTAGGTTTCATAAAATGAATAAATGCATGTGTTCAATTTTGTTTAGAACTGTTTTGCTAAGAATTATTTATAGTTGACTAACTTTTTATGACAGAGTATTGGATAATCCATGTAGCTTTTGTATGGCATGGTTTATTTTTTTATTTTGGATCAGTTCTGATTAATGTGGCATATTTGATATGCATGTTAATTTGCGAAATAATTTTAACTTATGTTGCAATGGTCTTGTATGAAATGATTACCGCAAGCTCTTCGATTAATATGTATTCTGTTTGCTTGTGACATAGAATATCTTCATATTGTTATTTGATTGCAAAATGAATATTTTGAATATTTTATTTTTATTTGTTGCTTTATTGTTGAATATAAGTTAACAAATTTAATCTCGTACGACTCTTTTAAAAGAAAAAATTGATTGTCTGCTATGACTTATGAGCCCAAATTTTAAAGTTCATTTCAGGCCCCGCGAAATACATGTACGTCCCTGTGTGGAGCTATGGCATGCTTGTGCTGGGCCTTTGATTTCGCTTCCTAAAAGGGGACCGTCGTGGTATACTTTCCTCAAGGCCACTTGAAAAGCAATAAGCAAGTGTAAGCTTTAGACTCTATATTTTGTTCGTGATTTTATTGATTGTGCAAGTAAATGGGATATGAAATGTTTTACTTGTCAAGATTTTTTTTTTAAAAAAAATAAAAAAATAAACCCAAAATTGCAAAGGCAGTTAAAAGATGTAAATGTTTTACTAATTTTTGAGTTTTAGCATGGTTTTTTGGTTAAGTCGATTTTTTATGGAAGTGACTTTGTACTATGACAGATGAAAACAATAATAAATGCAAGTGACTTTGTACTATGACACTAATTCATGCTTGTATATATGGGCACTAATTTCATGCTTTCTGACTTTCAGTTTACAAGGCTGCTATTCTGCCTTTCCACCTTCCCTCGCACAAAGGGAGCACTTTTTTGGCATTTTTTATTCACATGGATCCCAAGTAAGTATCTGTCATTTGTCAACAATCTTTAAAGAAAAATCAAGAATTCTTTAACTCGGCTCTGATTCCACATGTAAGTAATTCAACCATAATACTAAGATCTTTAGAATTCGATGATTTTTACATACAAATGAATTCATCTAGGAATATACCTTGATTCATGCTAATTAGTCAGAAGATTTGAATATGCAAAAGAGAAACGAGAAAAAAGAAAGAAAAAAACTATTTTCTTACTTTTCCTCTCTATATATCATTGAATGTGTATAATTTGATTGAGATACATTCACATTTACGGGCAGAGAGAGATAGTTTCTAAATGAGCCTTACAACTCCCTACTTTCCATCAAGGTGAGAGTTAAGAAACGGTAATTTCTCAATGGGTCAATTAGATTTTAGAATTATAAAATCACTTTAATTAATTCCATAATGAATATTACATGACAACAATTAATTCCTTAAAACCACTTCTTGTTTATTAATGTCCTCTTCTTTCTGTCCCCAATCCCTTAAAAGGAGGTTTAATCCAACAATCTCTCATTGAACAGTTTATTTAGTCAACTAAATTCAATTTCCATGTCGGTAAAATTATCCAACTAGGATGGAACAATGTGAACTTTGACTTTCATAGGCATTTGTATTACGAGTACGAGTTTATGGAACCATGTACAATATTGATTGACAATATCTTACTTGATATCATCATATTCATCCATTTAAAAAAAAAAAAAAAATTATACATCACAAGCTTGAATTTTGACGACACATGATTGTACACTTAACTTTATTCTAGTTTATGAACCAAAACTTGAAACACTCTTATGTCCTGGAAACTTTGTCCTCTTTAGAATGCCTTATTATAATATGTTGATTTAATTTCAGTCTGTATATTTGCCACGCCACTAAGTAGGATAATATTGAGTCACTTGTATTTTCTAACTGATGGTTTAACATAAAATATTTATAACGAGTAATATATTTTTTTTAAAAAAAGTATCGTATTCGGAATCAAATTGATTATAAATTAACATGAAATGAAATGAAATGGATGGAGAGCCAATATGTTTTATTTTATTTTTTATCATTTGTTAAATATAAATCTAAATATAATGATTGTATATTGATGTAGTGGTCTGTTAATTGTTCAATTGATATAAAGATTAAACCAAAGATCTTGACAATCGTAGCTATATGTAAATTGATATAAAGATCCCGCCTGTATTTTTTCCCTCCTTATTGTTTGTTTGGGCCTTTATTTTAAAAATAAGGCCCAATGTAATCAAGAATGAGCCCAAACACTTGCCCATTAAATTCCAAGTCCATTACCATACCAATTTACCATTAACCCACAACAAAATCACCAGCATAGGAGGGATAGGCGATTCAGACAAAGGTGGTGGGACAGTGGAACTATAATTAGTTTGATTAGCATACGAGCTCTAACAAAAATGAGTCTATAAATACCATACTTTAAAAAAAATGATTAAGGGTGAGGCTAGAATACTAACATATAAAATCATAAAACATCAACGCATAAAGACAACTCATTAAAAACTTCATCATGGCATATGTGATGTTCACGTGAATTACATGACAAAAAATAACAGGTGAACTCCATCATTGGCCATGCAATTGTAGCATTAAAGAAAATAACTTGTGGCAGCCCCTCAAACAATAAAACTAACACGAAACATGATGAAACCACAAGTACTTGCAATCTCCCTAACAAGATCAACATAGGGATAACTTGGGAAAATGCTAACAAATCATATGTAGATGTTCATGGAAACAAATAGATTAGGAATAAAAGGGTGTTAATTTGGGAGAGAACGTCGTCCATTAGCGGACAAGGCATGAAGAAATGGAAGGAAGGAGAAGAACCGCGCCTCGTGTTTTGTAAGTGAGAAAGGAAAGGAAAATAAAAGGAAANAATCTCCCTAACAAGATCAACATAGGGATAACTTGGGAAAATGCTAACAAATCATATGTAGATGTTCATGGAAACAAATAGATTAGGAATAAAAGGGTGTTAATTTGGGAGAGAACGTCGTCCATTAGCGGACAAGGCATGAAGAAATGGAAGGAAGGAGAAGAACCGCGCCTCGTGTTTTGTAAGTGAGAAAGGAAAGGAAAATAAAAGGAAATAAAGGGAAAATAAAACGTCCGCATTTATGTCGTTAATTTGCACATAACGAACGCCATAAATAATGTAGGTAATTGATCATTTACGGCGTGCAAAGAATGTACGCCGTGAATACTTTATGCAATTGATCATTTACGGCACACATTTAAGGCGCGTTGTAAAAAGTCAATTTTTACGACAAGCGTCAATTGCACGCCGTAATGGTTTTTATTCTTATGTGTCTCTTCGATGGTCGTATCTTTAGGCATAAATTAATTTAAACCATTAGATCGCACCATTTCAATTTTTATGGTGGGTGTAGCATCGTATCAAAAGTTTACCAGAAACGTCAAAGAGAAAAATTTGAAACTCTGCGTACGTAGTACATAAATACAAAAGAGGTGAGGTTTGGCTCTAAAATAAGTATCTAGAATAGTAGATGACATCCATATGGGATTAACAATATTCTCAATTGATATAGACGGATTAATAGCTTTCTTAGTCATTGTAAATTGAAAAACAAAGAAGCAGAGGCCAAAAATCGAACACCGGAAAACTAAAAAATGTGAACAGACTTTGAGGACGATTTTGACTCACCAAACGCTATCGAAAATAGCCTGAAACACAACTGTTTTGAAAGATCTTTCACAATTCTGAGTTACGGTTTGAAAGATACAACCGTTTTCCTGGGAATCGCACAAAAAAATGTTTGTAGGATTGCGAAAAGTTTTTGAATTTCGAACTACACCTCGTCGCATTATTGCCTTCATCTGCCTCACATGACTTATGTCTAAGTGATTGAAGAAATCATCAACTCTTAGGATCCGTTTGATTGCAAAGGTGAAAAATGGATGAAAAGAAAATGTTTTACAGATAATCGAATTGCCTAAAAATTGTTTTACCGAGAATTTATAGTTAATTGTGTTTGATTGATATAATTTTTCACCTGAAAAATGTTGAAAGTTTAGTTCCGTTTGACTTTGTTTTTTATGAAAATTGTCCATAAAAGTGATAATTTTTTTGGGAATTTTTTTTTTACTATTGTTGATAAAAATCTTGCCAAGAAAAAAAACTGGAAAATGTGAAAAAGGGGAAAAAAAATTTCGGAGAAAATTTTGCTATCAAACATTTGCAAAAGTTGGAAAAATAGAAAATTTTTTCCATTTTTCATGGAAAATCATGGCTATCAAACGTGGCCTTAGATCAACTACTTTTGACAACAAAAAACAATATCTCAAATGCACTTGAGAAGACTACTCTAGCATGCACTCAAATGATATTCATAATTTGCAGCAAAAATTATGTTTCAAAACTAATTGCAGCAAAAAATAAATGAAAATGTAGGTCCATTACTTATATAATCACCGAAGATGGAGGTTCAGTGTTGGCATCCCAAAACATCATCCTTGGGACGTTATAATCAGATTTTGAAATCAATCAGTATTTACCAATGAGTATTTTCTTACCATGGATACATTTATCTATTTCGTTGATATGATGCCTATTATGGATATTTAAAATTCTCCTTTTTATTTCTTTACATTTTTCTTCCATTCAACTTACAAATGCATCATGTCTGCAATGCAAGAACGCTAGGAAATGTTCAAATATCTAATAAGAAAAATGTTGTGCTGATACCGATTCATATGAGGATGATCGGATTAGTTTGCAACATGGATCCGTTATCGAAAATAGTTTAGAAGTTCATTCTGTTGGGGAATTTTAAAACCAATTGGCAGATCAATCTGTACACATTAAAAAAAATCGAAGAACAAAAATAAAGAAAAATGCCTGATCCGCAATTGCATACATTTTGTAAGTACCATATTCATTTATCTAAAAAAATTACCTCATTGAGCATGTGAATGACATTTAACTAGTGTACTAACCTACAACTTAGTCTTTGTTCTAACAGTAAAAGATAACACATGCAGTCTAAGCAAACTCATAGAGAACATATTATTACATGCTACTCCTTTTCTGCCTACAGTAAGCAAGCTTCCAGTAGACAATAGAACCGTCAAATCCCAGGTCTTCATGGCATTCCTCATTGACAGAGTAACCCTTTAGGTCGTAAGAGTAAACATCATCAAATAACATTGCACCAATGTCAGCGTGCACAGCAATGGAAAACTCATTTGGATGGAAACATGCTAAAACCCTTACAATCAGTAGGCTCAGATTCACCTCTTTTAAATTGTAACCAACTGTTTCAAAACTTGCATAACTAAACTCATCTTCTGGAGTAACATGAATACTAGAAATCGTAGCTTCTTCAATGGAATTCATGGAATAACCACATGACTCAAATGCAAAATCACATTTATCAGATTTTGGAAGGATCTTTCTTATTCCAGATGAATTGGTCATCAAAGATGAAGAACTTGAGTCACTCTTGTAAAATGTAGAAGCCACCTCCATATCCAAACAAGTCATACACATCTCCAATGTGTAAACAGGGTTAGGAGATTCAAAAGCTCCTACACATGAAGTGTACACATGCTATTTTTGTTTTTCGTTGGAATTGCCCATAACAAAAGTCTTACTACCTGAACCAAGTTCTCAGAAATAAGTATCTAGAACCGCAACTTCTTTCGAAAAGTTACGGTGGGAATAAGATTGAGCTTCAGGAAAAATGTAGCTCCCACGAGTGTATCTCACCACTCGTAATGAAAGAAAGAGGGAACCGATCAACTTTAGTGTGGGTGAAATTAATCGAGCAACTTTATTGTCCCATAAGTTTTGAGGATTATCTTGTAAGGATAAGCAAAGAGGCTCGACTCGCAAAGGATGTATAAATCAACAGATTTATTTAAAATTTTCTAAGAAATAATGTTGATCTTGGCAGGTTCAAGAATTTCTTCCAATTGTACTTTGAAAAGTGATCGAGACCCTCTCCTTCAGGTTCAACAGAGATGCACATCTTAGAAAAGGAGATTTCGAGCCTCTTTTCAAAACCTTCAAAACTAGTTGCCGAGGCGGAAGAAGCCATTTCGACTAACATTGATTTTCAAGAGAAGTGAAGTGAAGAGACAGGAAAGCAATATGAAGAATGAAGGAAAAGTGAACAAACAAGAAAGGAATCTGAAGATTAAAGAAAAAGAGCATGCGACTGCACTATAAACGTCTTAAGTTAAGGATATATATGTATAGGTGAAATTATTGAATTGGTTTCGTATCACTTTCCAAAGCACAATTGGAAGAAATTCTTGAACCTACCAAGACCAACATTGTTTCTTCGCTTTTGAATGAATCTGTTGATTCATACCTCCTTTGCGAGTCGAGCCTCTTTATTTATCCTTATAAGATAATCCTCAAAACTTGTGGGACAATAAAGTTGCTACGATCGATTCCACATATACTAAAGTTGGCTGGTTCCCTCTTTCTTTCATTGCAAGTTGTGAGCTATACTCGTAGAAGCTTCATTTTTCCTGAAGTTCAATCTTATCCCCACCGTAACTTTTCGGAAGAAGTTGTTGTTCTAGATAGCTATTTTTGGGAACTTGGTTCAAGCTGCAAGACTTGTGTTATGGGCAATTTCGACGAAAAAAAATGGCTTGTTTATTCTTCCTATGTAGAAGCTTTTGAATCTCTTAAATTACACATTGGAGATGTGTATGACTGGTTTGGATAGGAATGTGGCTTCTATATTTTACAAGAGAACTCAAGCTCTGCAGCTTTGATGACCAATTCATCTGGTATAAGAAAGATCCTTCTAAAATCTGATATATGTGATTTTGAATTTGAGCCATGTAGTTATTCCATTGAGGAAGCTGCAATTTCAAGTATTCATGTTACTCCAGAAGATGGGTTTAGTTATGCAAGCTTTGAAACAGATTGTTACAATTTGAAACAGGTGACCATGAGCTTGCCGATTGAGAGGGTTTTAGCATGTTTCCTTCCAAAGGAGTTTTCTATTGTTGTGCACGCCGACATTGGTGCAATGTTATTTGATGACATTTATTGTCACGACCTAAATGGTTACTCTGTTAATGAGGAATGTCATGAAGATTTACGATTTGACTGTTCTATTGTCTATCGGAAGTTTGCTTAGACTGCGTACTATGGGCAGAAAAGACTAAGTTGTAGGTTAGTACACTGGTTAAATATTTTTCTTTCTTTTTGTTCTTCGGTTTTTTAATATTTGTACAGATTTATTTGCAAAATGGTTTTAAAATTCCCCAACAGAATGAACTTCCAAATTATTTTCGATAATAGATCCACGTTTCAAACTAATCTGACCATCCTCATATGAATCAGTATCAACACTTCAAGCATTTTTCTTATTAGATATCTGAACATTTTCTAATGTTCCTGCATCCATGGTAAGAAAATACTCATTGGTAAATAGAGATTGATTTCAAAATCTGATAGCCGTGATTTTCCATGGAAAATGGAAATTTTCTTCTATTTTCCAACTATTGCACTTGTTTGATAGCAAAATTTTCTCAGAAATTTTTTTCCACATTTCCACATTTTCCAGCTTTTGGAGGAAAACCTTTTATTGTTGTCCAGATTCTTTGGCGTTTTTTTTTTGGCAATTGAAATTCTTTTTATCAACAATGCTAAAAAAAAAATTCTCTTTAATGAACAATTCCATGCAAAACAAAGTCAAACAAATGATATTCGGTATGATAATTTTTTTATTATATATATATATATATATATAGGTACAATTGGAACAAATTCTAGACTCAGCGATAGAAAAAATTATCACTTTCATGGACGACTTCCATAAATAACGAAGCCAAACGAAACCAAACTTTCAATATTTTTCAGGTGGAAAATTATATCAATCAAACATAATTAATTACAATTCTCAGTAAAACAATTTCTAGACAATTCAATTCTCTGTAAAAATATTTTCTTTACGTCCATTTTTCACATTTGCAATCAAACGGGCTCTAAGAGTTGATGATTCTTTCAATCACTTGGATATAAGTCTTGTAAGGTAGATCAAGGCAATAATGCGGCAAGGTGTAGTCCGAAACTCAGTTCGCAATTCTACAGAACGGTTTTTTGTGCGATCCCCACGAAAACGGTTGTATCTTTCAAACCGTAACTTGGAATTGCGCAAGATCTTTCAAAACGGTTGTGTTTCGGGCTATTTTCGATAACGTTTGGTGGGTCAAAATCATCCTCAAAGTCTGCTATTCACATTTTTTTAGTTTTCTGCTGTTCGATTTTTGGCCTCTGCTTATTTGTTTATTGTCTAGGATTTTGGTGATTATCTTGTAAGGATAAACAAAGAGTCTCGACTCAGAGAGGATGTATGAATCATCAGATTCATTCGAAAGTGAAGAAACAATGGTGCACATGGCAAGTTCAAGAATATCTTCCAACCATGTGCTTTGAAAAGTGATCAAAGACCCTTCCCTTTAGGAACGAAAAACAGGAATGGAATTAATCCCATAGGAAATAAAGTAGGAATTTACCAATGGAAATAACAATGTCACATTTTGTCGATAATTTTCATCAAACTAATTATTAAAAATTGTACAAATTAAATAGTTATTAAATTTTTTTTAAAAAAAAGTAAAACAGTTCTGGGCCGACCGTAACAGTTGGACCAATCTATTTTAGGTCGTTTGTTAAAGAAAATAGTTTGGGCTGTTTGTTAGGCCAATCGTAACAGTTGTTTTGGGCCGACTGTTAAAAAAATAGTCTGGACAAGTTGGCCCAAACTGTTAAAATAGTTGTTTGGGCCGACAGTCACAATTGTCCTAGTTGTTAACCCGACCCTTAAAAAAACAAAGCAATATGGGCCAACATTTAACAATCGACGACGATGTAAGACTGGGGATCGTCATTTCAGCCATAATTTGGGCCAATTGTTCAAAAAAAAAAAATACAGTCTGGGTTAGTCAGCCCAAAGTGTTAACCCGATTCTTTAAAAAAAACAGTTTGGGCCAACAGTTAATAGTCGACGACGATGTAAGGATTGCGATCGCCATTTCAGCCATAAAACTCAATTCTCTCTCCCCCAAATCGCTACTACTACTCAATATCTACCAAATAATCAACAAATAAGTTATTTTAAATGTTTAATTCAAACTATACTATTCAGGAAAAATAAAAATCATAATCACTTTGTCGGTGATTAGTTATTGGTGGCTGGGTTTTCGAATTTGAGCCATGGTTTGGTCGATTGGATCACGATTGAGATTTTTTTTTCTTTTTCTCTATTTTCGGTCATGTGTGAGGGAGAAATGTGTAAATAGGATTAGGAGATTTAATAAATCCTGCACAGGAAGAATAAACTTGCCATTTTTGTTGTTTCTCGAAACTGTCCATAACATAAGCCTTGCCGCCTGAACTAAGTTCTCCAAAATAGCTATCTAGAACATCAACTTATTTTAAGAAGTTACGGTGGGGATGAGACTGAGCTCCGAGGAAATGAAGCTTCCACGAGTATATCTCACATCTCACAATGAGAGAGAAAGAAAGAAAGAAAGAACAACTTCAGTATATGTCGAATCGATTGTAGCAACTTTGTTGTCACACGATTTTGATGATTATCTTGTAAGGATAAACAAAAAGGCTCGACTCAGAGAGGATGTATAAGTCAACGGATTCATTCGAAAGTGAAGAGACAATGGTTCACTCGACAGGTTCAAGAATCTCTTCCAACTGTGCTTCGGAAAGTGATCAAAGACCCTTGTAATTTTCATCAAACTAAGTCATCTTTAAAACGGTTACCGATACTTGTAATAAAAATTCGTTGGTATTTCTGACAAATTTGAATGTGTGGGTAATTTCGTCCGTAATCACCAACAATTATGCTTCCATCGAAAAATTACTTACGTGACTTTGACATTCGATATTTATTGATGGAGAAAATCCTTTGGTAAGTAGGATTATCGACCTTTAGCGACGAAAATATACATCGCTAAAGCTGCATTTTCTTGTAACACTTTTAGGGGAATATGTCATCATTATATTTTAATAAACTAATGATTTTAGAGAACATAAATATGGAAACGGATGGTTCTTATTAGATTTAGGTGAAATAAGTTTATTTAGATTAAAATGGTTTGGCGGATTTTATACAAAACAAAAACAATCATATTTGGTGCACAATATTGTTGACAACATGCCATGTGGCATGTTGTCATTTGGGTTCATGTTCCGGTTCGATGTGGAAGCCGAATACAGCCTGCAAGTACATATTTTCTTCAATTATTTGATTATATATTGTTAATCTAATTCCCCGGTTCATTATTGATTTCATTCTTACTGGAAGTTTATTGATCATGGGTCTAATACTGCATTTTACTCGAAATTGGTCAAAAAATTATTTTGTTTCTTGTGTGGCTGGATTGACAATGGTGGTGTCAATTGTTTGTGATGTGATTGACATAGTGGTGCTGGTGGTTTGTGGTAGGATTGATGTACTGGCGGTATGTGTTTAAGGTGACGACGTTAGGTAACGTTGGGTGGATTCGGTGTTGGGACGGTAGAGCCGACTATGATATTTCCAGGGATGGGGTGGTGGGGATTACAATAGCCCCTTTTTCTTTTTCTTTTAAAAAAAATTATATTAAAGTTGCAAAGTCATCCATTTGGACCCCGAGTGCATATTTTTGAAAGATATGGGATTGTGAGTAGCACAAAATGAAGATTATGGTAAAGTACTGTAAAAAAGTGAAAGGTTAGGGATCGTTGCTGCAATTTTTCCTATAAAATATGTGGTTATAAATAATTGTTGACTTTGACTTAAATTAAAAAATGAATTTTAAGCCTTACCAAATTAGCGCATTATAAAAATAGAGGGGAGATGTTTGTAATTATCAAATACTTCAATAATTTTTATGTAGTTTTCTTCATGGATTATTAGCATGAAACATTACTTCGTATGGAGTTCATTGTGCAAAACATTCCAATGTTGCGTTTTTTTCTTCATTTTCACCCTTATTTCAACCTTTCATTGTTGAAATCATCATTTTCATCAATTTCCATCCAATTTCTCAATTTAAAGAAAAAATTGAAATATGACGAATATACTTTTCTATTTAAATAAAATATAAAGAAAAAGAACTAATTGCAACTATAACCTCAACTTAAAAAAACTTACAAACGAGTCCAAATAAGTTATTAAAAAATAAAAATAAATCTGCTACATCATGTTCAAATGTGAATACTAATAAAATGTCCCAAAAAGAAGAATATCTAGGTGCCATTCTCTTCTTGAACTTTGCTTTGGGATCCCATCCCCTTTCTAAATAAACATTTATCCCAATATTCTCCAAATTTGGGTTGTTGAAAGAATTAGAAACCCGAGTTATTGACAACTCAATGGCCTAGATTGCATATGAAAGAAAATCAAATTTGGTGTTTTCTTTTTAGCTTTTCTAAATCATGGCCGTCACTGGTTGTGGGCAGTTGCTCTCAAATCAGATCCAAAAATCAGAACACTTGGCGGCTTTCGCCAGCTCTACTCCGCCACCTCTGGCAGCTTCTCAAACAGTCTTCTTCGTCTTCGTCTTCCCTGTCGAATGTTTCTGCTTGACATTGCCTTCCTCCAACTCTGATGGCTACGCCGTGATCGAAGGCTCGATGGTAGAAAACTAAATCAGATCTACGAACTGCAACAATGACTCTCATGGTGGTGGCACAACGGAGAGATGTTGACCGGCTATTCGATGAGAGAGAGAGAGAGAGAGAGAGAGAGAGAGAGCGCCTAACATCGACGGTGCTCACACAATAGAGAGAGAGAAGGGGATAGAGGACGAGAAAAAAGGGATAAAATTAGGGTTTATGTTTGGATAATTATGATTTAGAGAGAGAATATAGATGAAATCGATGAATTAATATTTGATTTTTGTATAAATAAAATTTATATCTGAAATTTGAATTTAAAACTTTAAAATTCTTATTTTGTGTAATTTCTACTTAAATGGGATAATGGGCGGTCT
>CAIGRH010237945.1:0-10482 GCA_903798295.1 Fraxinus nigra | reverse complement strand
AATTCATCAATTTGTTTAATCATTTTTTATTTTTTTTAGTTTTTTTTTTTTTTTTTTTTTTAACTACTTTCAATATCACCAGAAAAGTGGAAATGTAAGAATGTAACAAAATACCAGAGATTTGCAGTTGGGGGTAATGAATTGATACTAAAAATGTGAACATGGTCATTATTTAGATAAAGATAGTAGGCTTGCCTTCTGTCTAATTTTTTCCTATTTTCCCATTCTTTGCTTCTCAAAGTAGTGTTATTCGATTTCCTTTCAGTAATTCTAGTATTATTCCTGGTTTTTTACAGCTTTTGAATTAGCACAAAGGCAATAACTAATGATTGTCACCTTTCAAAAGTTGGCAATGTGTATTGGTAGTAAGTATAATGGCAGCCTCGATCGTATAACCGAGACAAATTTAAGGATAGTTGCCCCATTAGGAGACTCCGTTTCTATACGTTCCTCCTTTTTGATTTTTTTTGATGGGTTAGAGGTGGTGGGGGTGGTGGGGAAGCTAAACACCGTTGCTGAATGTCGGTCATGCAGTGGCTTTTCATTTGCAGTTCCTGATATTTGCATGACTGAGGCAGGATTTCTGTCAAATATGAGGCAGATCACTTCCTTTTGTATGCCTCTTACATAGATTTCTGAAACAGACATTTATATTTTAGGTTCTATACCTTGGGAGTTCATTACATATCTGTCTTGGCAGTTTTTTGCCTCAGGCAATGAGGTGTTCCATTAATTAGTTCAACATCATGAGATGGACTCTTTAGTTCATTGAAATTTTAACTTCTTTAAGCATTTGGTAGAGCTTACATGTACTGAAATTTTGGTAACTATCCCTGGGAAGAGAATGATCCTTTGAACATTGTCTTTCGAAAAAGAATCTAAATGTTAAACTAATATTAGTTCTCCTATTAAAATTGTGTAGACTTCTTGGAAAGGAAAGTAAAAAATCTTAAAAAGCAATTTGAATCTTGCACTAATTTCATGTGTTGTACAGGAAGAAGTATGCCCTGTTGATTAATACGTGGAAACGAAATGATCTTCTGAAGCAGTCCATATCCCATTATGCATCATGTCCAGGGCTTGGTTCAATACACATTGTGTGGAGTGAGCCTGACCCTCCTTCAGATTCTCTCGTTAAATTCCTTAACCATGTTATACAGTCGGATTCTAAAGATGGCCGAAAAATTGAATTAAAATTTGATATCAATAAGGAAGACAGTTTGAACAACAGATTTAAAGGAATCAAGGATTTCAAGACGGAAGCAGTCTTTTCAATTGATGACGATGTTATATTTCCTTGCACTTCAGTAGAACTTGCTTTTAGTGTCTGGCAAACAGCACCAGACACAATGGTTGGATTTGTACCACGACTCCATTGGGATGATAGATCGGTATGTGCTATGAGCTGTTCAACTATCTTGGGTAATTTATTCAATATAAATGTTGTGCCAATTAAATTAACAAACTATGTCATTTGTTGATGCTACTGTAGATAATTATTGGTTCCATATTTCCCATTAATGAGAAAGAGAGTGCTTTTCTGGTACTGTGATAAACTTATATCCTAATGAACCATTGTTCATGTGTCGTAATAAAACTCTAGTGCATTTGCTTTATTTTTTATATTATGATGGTATTATTGATTCAGGTCGATGTCCATTTAATATCAAATTGGGCCTTCAATGGCCCACGTGTAGAATATGAACCTTTATCATATGTTGTTTTACCTTTGCTTATTATGTGCCATCATTAGTTCTTGAGTTCTAATGCAATAATTCTTAGATTATAGAACTTTATATCATGTTATGGTTTGAATGAGGTCTAATATGTGATTACTGCGCTTTATTATGCTCGAGTGCTGCTATGGAGACGTTTCTTATAGCCCTCTCACTAGAATACTGCTTGACTTGATGATTATCTGTTTCAATGGGCACTTTTGCTAGAATAGTCATATTGTAGAATTAAATTTGCCAACTTTAAATTTTTACCTAGAAATTCTTGTCGCAGAATGGCAATCAGGATAACTATGTGTACCGGGGATGGTGGTCTGTTTGGTGGACGGGTACATACAGTATGGTTCTCTCTAAAGCAGCCTTCTTTCACAAAAAGTACCTGAATTTGTACACACATAGCATGCCATCGTCTATAAGAGAATATGTAACCAAGAACAGGTTCTTGTCATACAAGCGATTCTTTTATTAGCTTTCTAGTCATTTATTAGTTTCCACTTTCTCACTTCCTTTCATTAATGTCCAAAACTGATACCTTATTTTGACGAAATTACTAGGAATTGTGAAGATATTGCAATGTCTTTCCTCGTTGCAAATGCAACTGGTGCTCCTCCCATTTGGGTAAAAGGTAATGATTTATGGGATCGGCCTTCTTCTCAGTTTTCCATTTTTTTAGTTTTCCTATAATGCTATTCTACTTCTATAAATGGACATTTATTGTTCTTTGCTCTGTTAACTAGCCTATTATTCTTCTTTGAGCGTGGATTCATGCTTTTGTTCTTGTTATATATCCTTCAAGCAAAATGCAATGGGTATGTGGAAGGGGTTAAGAAAACACATTTTTGTACAGAAATTGCATGATTCAAGTTTCTGGAATAATTAGCATACCATATATCTCTAGGACAAAAACAATTATTGCAGATGAGTGACAAGAAGAAGAGTAAGATGCTAGGAAGTAATAGGAATCTGTTTGTGAAGGCTATGGACTTACTTGAAGTGGTGTGGCTGGAAGATAGATTTCTTTCTTTGAACTTTACTCGTATACGTGGATTTGAATTTTTGAAGAAGTTGAGCTTGTATTATCACCAATTTGCTAGAAGATGATATTTTTAATGAGATTTTATCATCTAATCCGTATCTCTTGGGAAAAAGAAGTATATGGAGGCTCTTCAGAGCATTGTATGATGAATAAATAGCTCAAACACCTCCTGAGGTCTCATAAAATCGAAAATACTCCTTCATTTGGTTAAAAAGCAAGTACCCTTGATACTGACCAAATAATTAGCACACACCTCGTATCTCAATTTGTTAAGCCTATGTTTGGCCTCCATTTTTCAAAAACTCAATTTTTCAAATTCAATTTTCAACCACACATCTCCCATAAAATAATACTATACAACAGAAAATTTTCCTTTATTTTTTAACAACACATTCTCCAAAAAATAACTATTTAAAAACTCATTTTCCCCAAAATTTCCATTAAAATGGAGCCCAAACAAGGGCTAATAATGTAAATCTCCCCGCTATTACTAATTTTCCTTTCAACACATGAAAGCAAAAACAAAAAGACATTACTGTTCTATTGTATAAGAATCAAAATCGAACTTTCATGTTTATATTCACACAATAAATGAATATAAAGCTTCCTTGCAACTCTTTCTGTTTCTTCCTGTTGAATATCGAGAAATGTTTCGCTTCTTGTTTTCAATATGTCATCCAAGTTCAAAATTAGCCAGTGTTCAGATTCTAACTAGCCCAGTAAACTGGTTTTCATAAGAAAGATGCCAAAATATGGTTAATGTATGACAGTATGAGCTTCTGGTGGCATTTTTTGGGTTTCTAGTAATAAAATTAGTCTCCAGTGGTAATCTAACTATTATTTACTAGTGTAGGAGGACTTTTGCTTTCTTCAAATGTTAGGGGGAACTCACTATTTTCCCGAAACCTCAAGAATTCAATTTCCAACGATATGAACAGAGCTGTGTTATGGGAATGCTCAAGATTATTGAGCATTAAGAGCAGCACAAAATGCTGAAGCTCCTAATTTATGGCTTTAGGATAATTTCAGTCTTGTGAAATGGTGGTTCAACCTTATGTTTATTAAATTAGTTTTTTTTTATATTCATTAATGCCTGCTTTCAAATAACTTTTTTTCGGTTTTTGGTCCTAATGTATTCGGTGATTCCTGCTTCTGCATGTGGTCTGTTAAATCAGATTAGTTCCTAGAGTAACATCTTGCCTTCTTCCTATGTCAATGTTGAAGGACTCTTGAGAAGTCTAGTTTTCCCGATCCTCAAAATATTGCCAATAAATCTTAGTATGGTTTTAATAATAAAATGAAGAGAGAGTGAGGGCTCATCAATTTTGTTATTTTTTTGGAGTGCTGCAATGCATTCACTCTAGCTCCTGTTGTATGTCGTTAAAAATTGTTTGATCCACCTTTGCTCCGTTAGAATAAATTATAGATATCTAAGAGAGATCTTTAGAAAACCTTTTACCCGATTAGCAAGTTGCTTGCCAACCTTATAAAATAAAGTAAGTTTATTATCGACCTTTTATTATACTTTGAAATCAGTCCCCTAAAGACAGAACCATCAAAACTCTATTAAATCATAATCTGATCCTCTCATATCCAACTTTATGAAGCAAGGTTTTGTTTCTCGACTTAAGACCTATGTTCAAATTTTGAAAATGATGCATGTTTTCATGGGGATTATGTGACGGTTTAACAAAGATTTTGATGGTCTTTCGGTCCTTGGGGATTGATTCTGGAAATATAGTGCAAGGTTGAGGACCAACTTCCTATGTTAACAATGGGCTGTGGACTATATATTTAGATGTACCCGCATTGAGTTGCACTTACTCAACTTAATTGTGCCTTAACGGATGTGGTGATGTAGGTAAAATATTTGAGATTGGTTCGACTGGAATTAGTAGCTTGGGAGGTCACACTGAAAAGAGGAGCCACTGTGTTAACTTGTTTGCGGCTGAGTATGGGAGAATGCCATTGGTATCAACTTCGGTCAAAGCCATGGATAGCCACAGTAGCTGGTTTTGGTGATAGTGTAGTTTTTGAAGCCTTTTTTGAAGCCTTTTTATTTCGCTAGTTTCCACTCGTTTAGTTTGCTTGTTCCCATTCTTATCAAGTTTTAAGGTTTTGTAACATTAAATCGTTCAGTGAGAAACAGAATTCGTAACATGTTCATGTAGGTTTATGTCGATTATCTCATTATTAACAGAGAGTTACAATTTTATACATCTATTCTTTGATTTCCATGGCTAGGACACTCTAGATGTCAGCATGGATACGGAGGTTCTCATGTTCTTAACGTAATGATTTTACTCTGCTGTGGTAATTTTACATAACAGATATGAAAACCCCAAAATGTTAACCGAATTTCAATTCTAGCTACACAATATGTAATACGTTACACAGACCATGCAGTTTTACCAAATTCAGGCTGTAGGAATTTTGCTTTAGCCCCTTGCTGTGATCCTGTAAATTTTTTTCGTGGTAATTACTCGAGTGTAATTAGATAATTGTGCTTCGATGTAGGAATTCTGCTTCAGCCCCTTGCTATGATCGTGTAAATTTTATTCACGGTAATTATATGTATACTCGAGTGTAATTAGATAATTGTGCTTCAATTTTGTTCAATTGAGTAATTTTACTTTAATTTGATTTCAATCAAAGTAAGTAGTCAATAAATGATTATCATCACATGTGGAGTAAGTGCAATTTCAGCGAAATAAATTCAACTATCATTTATTAATTGTGATCGAGTTAACCTGATTGAAATCAACTTAAAATATAGTTACTCAATTTGATAAAATTGAAGTACAATTACCTCGTTGCACTAGAGTGAAAGTATAGTTACCATGTTTGAAATTTACCCGGCTATGATCTCTACATGAGAGCTACCACTAAACCTCCCTCCATTTTTAAACCTATGACAACTCCATATAATTATTCATAATTATGCTTCTTATATAAATTTATTATTCTGAACCTGACAAGGTTAGGTAATAAGTTCCACTAATCTCCTGAGAGTTGGGTACCAGATTTTTGTTCTATGATCATACCAGTTTACAGTTTCTCTAGAAGTTCGAGGTTGAGCTACTCGGTTGGGCATTGTCGAGGGGAAAACATGTCTCATCCCCGCCAGTGTTCCACAAGAAATTGGCATATTTAGAAGCATAGTGAGAATTGTCAGGTTCGACAGCCAGGGCTTGTAAATATCTTTCTTCTGCTGCCCAAAAGTCCTGCCTAACTTTCCATAGAAAGGTAGCATACTGGCTCAAGGATTCTGCATCTGGTGGTTCCACTTGTACCGCCTGCTTGAAGCACTGCTCTGCCCTGTTTGTGTCAGCAAGTAACTAAGTATATATGAGAAGTTGAGATAAACATATTTCAATTGCATCCATTGCTTGGCTACTAAGTACTAAGATCAAGTTGCAACTCAAATAAAAAACCATAAATGTGTACGAGATTTCCCCTTTCATTCTAGGGGTGACGGCGGGGATCGTACCATCTAGTCGTTTTTGTTTCGTACTTTTCCCGGAGATCCAAAGAAAGCTGCTATTAATATGAATTCCCTAATCCTCCCTTTAAATAATCATGAACCATTTAGTTGATTTTCATATATAAGCTCATTTACATTGCCAATTATCTCTCTCACATTCAAAGTCTGGTTTTGTTCCCATCTAATGATAAACTTAATGTCTGTAAAAGTTCTTACAATTGATAAACCATGATATTTATAAGAAAACAACATGAGAATTCGAGAATATTACCTATCATAATCGCGGGTAACAAGATGCAGAAACTGTGCATAATTGCAGAGTAAAAGTGGGTTATTAGGCTCCTGAGACGAGGCAATCTGGTATAGTAGATCAGTCCTAAGATAATCCTCGTAGTCATCGGGTTCTAGCTCAACAGATACCGGGGAAACAAACTGTTGCATCATCTCACGATCAAGAATCACATTTCTCAAACCTGCTTGAATCTTTGTTGCTTCTTCCACCACTGAGTTCCACAAATTCAACTCCTCCACACTTCTCAAAACTTGATCACCTACCTGCAAATGTTCTTCGTGAAGAACTTCTAGATGTCGACTCATCTTTGATGGATTGCTCTTTTGCTCGTTCTCACCCATGCTCCCTGAAACTCCACTGTCTAAAACCGAAGTTGATTCTACAGATGATGATCCTAGTAAGGAGACTTCTGTAATAAAAACATTGTGGTACGCAGAATATACGCTAAAATTTGCTAAAAGGATCATCACATTTATCATCAATGCCGGAGTGCTTGAAAACACGTGCTGAAAAAGCCAAACAAATGACGAATGCATTTCCTTCTGTACTTTAGCTATAATGATCTCTAGATCTTCACGGCACAACGCTTCTCTCATCTGTAATGCATAACTTTGAAGCTCGACTATAATGAAAACCATTGAAGCAAATGCTTTTTTCATCGAGCAACAAACTGAATCTTGAGAATGAGTAAAGGCCTTTTCCAATTGTAGTTTCTTCTTTACCATCCTTAGAGAAAGAGGAAGATCAAAGCTCTTAGCCTTATGTTCAATAGTCGCCCACATAACAGCCTTACGTTCTGGCCAATCCGGGGCCTCTGGTCTAATCCCGAGCTTCATCAGTTCCATGAAATCAAATTCTGATTGCAAGAATGAATTTTTAGTCATTGCAAATTTACTGGTAGAAGGACTAATTTCCGATATTTCACAATGTAGCATGTGACTCCTATCTCCTTTACTCTCTTCCCCTTCCAATGGGTTAAATTTTTCAGTCAATCCTTCTACATGATTGGATGACTCTTCATAAAAAGTATAACCCAAGTTTGAACAACAAGATCGTTTAACAGTATGCCCTCGGGAAAGAGTATTGTTGAAAGTTTGAGAGTGTCGCGTGTTTTCAGATGAAAACGGATTAGAAACGACAACTCGACGGACTTTTTGGTCCCTTTTGCGATTTCTAGTCGAAGAAGACGAGGTAAAAAGGGACGATGATAGTGAAAAACCAAAGGATTGGGGGACAACATGGAGTGGACATTCTACAATAGATGGAACCATTTCAAACCTCCTAGTTTCCTAGTTGCAGAAATGTCGAAGAGGAGGAAATAACAAAAAGGATTAGCAAAGGCTGAGAAAAACAAAAAACAGTGGTTATTTCTACACACAGGAAAAATAAGAAATAGTCAAAACCAAACAACAGAATGCCCGTGTAGAAAGGGCCTTTCTTTAATCACTTAAAAAGAAAATCTAGTCATTCTATGAACCTTTCTAGGATCTTGAAAGGGAAAGAGCAAACTCTTGATCTCTCTTTGATTGCTATAAATTCAATCAAACCTGTGATATACAGATGAAAAAAGCAAGATTTTAAACATCGTGACATATTTTTTTACCAAAACAATCAAAATCTCTACATATAAGAAACCGCAATTTGAAAAGAAAGATCAAATAGTTGACTAACTTAACAGAGAAAAACAGGTAAGCTAATTTAAGGCAAATTGTGTCGATAGCCACTGGCTTCGGTCACTCTCAGACACACAGATTTTCCAAGTTCCAACTCACGCAAAAAAACTACACGCAATTGTATATGAGTTTCCAAACTGTAATACTTTAATCAAACAATATTTATTGAGATATAAGACAAACTACCAAGAAATTTGTATTGTCCAGCCAATTATCTTAAGCTTGACTTACAACTTGATGCTTATCCATTCCCAAGTCAAGCCACCATTAGTAATTTAGTGTGTCTACGTACAGAGATGGAGAGAGAGAGAGAGAGAATATGGGATTTTGTAAAAGAGGGTTTTGATACTAACCAAAGTTCGTACAGCTCCCTAACGTTGCCGTGTAAGTTCATAGAGCTCTGTGAATGTTTTCTTTTACCAGAGAGAATGGAGGAACAAAGAATGGGAGATTGATCTGAAGATGAGATGAAGATATTTTTGTACAGCAGATGCAAGTGCTACACTTTTTTGGACAACAAAATTATTTGTACGGTCATAAATAGACTTCTATGGTCGGTTAGAATATTCAAGTCATATTTACCATCTAGTTGTCTAGAATAGGTGCGTGTCTAATTTTTCCTTGTAATAATGAGTAAATGGATGGACCTCTCTCGTTCAATTAAATTGTGATGTTCTTGTGAAAGAATGCGAATTTCATTACATACTCAAAATCATTATCCACTTATTATATAGCATCTTAAATTTATTTAATATTTGATTATTTGAACGAATTTCTACTTGTATGTAGTGTAAACATTACTTTTGTGAGAGAGATCTTCAATTTGAAGACGATTGATGCAAAAGGAAGGAAGTTTGAGTATAAAATTACCAAAGTGGCAAAACAAGGAACTTGTGGAGCATTTAAGAAAATTGATGAATAAAATTTGGTACAAAGGTCTCTACAAAGGAAAGATAATTAAACTTGAAGGTCAATGCAAAAAATGGATTGCAATCCGAAATTGTGAATTGAATGTTACGCACGTTTGAAATTTGATAGTAGGGACATAATGCACCTAGCGCCTTGGCACCTCCATGGTGGATTTTACAGGGCCATTGCAGGTTTTCTTAATTGGCCATTACAGAGTACAATGAATTCTTCGGGATTAGGTGAATGAGAAGACGGGTTAGGTGAATTAGAGGACGGAGAAGAGTTTTGCTACAAAAACATGGTCAGTTACAGATTTAAAAACAGATGAAACACGTGTCATTCATTGATTAGACAGTTCAAAAAAATTAAAAAAATATCAAAATAGGTGCTGACACATGCACTTGTTTTTCCCCGTGTCAGTGACATGTTCGAATAACTTTTTCCGACAAAGAAAGAGCAAAAAGATTCAAGATTTAGGATTGTACCCACATTTTCTTCCATACTATCTTGTATTTTTGTCAACAAACCATGATAGGTTAGATTTTTTATTGCTGGGATTTTAAAATAAATAAATCTTAATTAGTTTTTGGATAATTAATTGTTTATTTTTAGTTTAAATTCTATTTTGATGCTGGATCATTATCAGAACATTTTTGTGATTGAAGTTAGGACATGATAACTAAAAACAATTATGCTACAATTACATTAATGTTGACTGTTTTTTTACAGTGTATGGAGTAACACACATTTTCTTCTTTATAAAAGTACAGATGGGTCATTGATTTTATTTATCACGAAATATAGTTTGGTGATGTATAAAATTAACATATAATAATTAACCATGGTAAATTTGAGATTATAGTGCCTTTCGTGATCTAATTTAACTTCAAATTTCGTTTTCTTTTAAATTGTTTGTTTCAGTGGATGATTAAAAACCAACATCCAATAATTAATTGTTTATTTTTGTAATTAGAGTTTTTATCTTGTAAAATGCGTAAATCATCCATTATTATTAATTGTTTACCATCTGTGAAGATGTGATGTGAGAGAAGCGTGGTTGGAGAGATAAATGTACGGCGGTTAAAGCAGAGAAAACGTGATTCCTGTTCCGAGACGTGCCACGGCCTCCTAGTAATGCACCACGCGTTGCATAGATCATTGATGTTCCCAATTCATGAGAATAAAGATATTTGTACATAAAAATTGAGTCAGGAGCCCCACCAATAAGGGGCGCCATCCGATGTTTTAAAACCCGGATCGGACATTGAGCCGGAAAAACGAAAGGGTCAAGGGTTAAAGGGTTGAACTGGGATTGAACCGAGATCGAACCTGATAGTTAAATAAAGATAAATAAA
>CAIGRH010237939.1:0-25813 GCA_903798295.1 Fraxinus nigra | reverse complement strand
TTTTTTTTTTTTTTTGTTGACGTTGGAACCCGCAGCCACTATCGTGAGTGGAGATTGTGAAATAACATTAAATTGTCAAGACACGAACAAGCTTCAAAAGGAAATTTCAATAAGTTGGGGCATTTTGCATTTTCCCCCTTTTCATTTACTTAGGTTGCACTCTTTGAATCATTTGAAAAAAGCAATTTTGGACATAACCTAACTCTATTTGAATGTGTTAGGCTTGGTGCACTAGGAAATCGGCTGTCAGGGACATATGAAAATCACGAAATTAATCGTGGCTCATTTTATCCAAAACAATTTCTTCAAAAAATTTAAGTTATTAAAGAGACATATTTATTTATTTATATTTACGTCGTCAATTTAGATTTACATCTGCACTGAAATACATATTCAAAATTTTAAATTAATGATTCAATTGACGGAATTCAATATGTGATCAATGAAATCGTTGTTTTAATTTTCGTCTTATAATGTCGTGAGTTGACCAATATTGTAAGAAGAACTCTATATATTTGTAGAGAATCTTCTAATTGTTTCACAACACTTGAAGAATTCTTTAATTGTTTTATATGTGTTATCTTATCATAATGATATTCTTAGTCTTTATTTTCTGTATCACAAGATACATACACATACATGCGCGCGCTCACGAGTATAAATTGTACTCGACACTTTGCCAAAAAAACAAAAATAAAAATTATAATAAAAAATAAAAATAAAAATGACATATGACCGAGCAAAGTTTTTTTCCATTTATAATCAATTTCTAAATTGTATCCCAACTGACAATATTGCTCTTGTTTGAGCTCCGTTATTTGGAAAAAAAAATGATTTTGAAATAGTATTTTTTGAAAATTTTGTAATTAAAATAAGGAGAATTTTTTAATGTATATTTAATATTATTTTATTGAGAGAAAGTGGTTAACAATAGAGAGAAAAAATAAATTAAAATTTAGTGGGGGCCAAACGTGAGCATAATAAATAGGAATATAGGATTTTAAATTCAGTTTTCTCCGTTTAGATATAATTCATAAATTAGCCCACGTTTGATATACATCAATCTACTACCCAGAATACATTCTTTCAAAATAATGTTGCTCAAACACACCCTTAGTTGAAAAATAAGCCGATGTTTGACCCTGTTATTAATGATTATAATTTTTTGAATAGTATTTTTTTTGGAGATCGAGCGGTTGAAAGAGAAGGAATTTTTTTCGATTTACGTGTAATATTATTTTATTGAAAAATTAAGCCTCTGTTAGAGTCACGTTATTTTTTTCATTTTCATTTTCATTTTTAACTACACATTTTTAATAAAATAATATTTTTCATCACATCAAACAAAAAAAATACATTATTGAACTCAAAATGTACACCAAACAGAGGCAAAAAAGAAAGAGAAAAATATATTAAAATTTTAATGAAGGCCAAACCGTGGCTAGGACCCGCTATTATATTGTAGCATGATTGATTTCTATGGATTATGGATCACACGTCCCAAATCAATAATGTATGCAAATCAGGTTAATCTCTTTGTCGGAATAATTAATTTTACAAAAATAAATGTACATTCTTTGTTTTAAAAAAAATGGGGGCGAAAAAATAGCTTTTTTAAACTGTCGAATAGTGTGTTGTTATACAAAATGTAAATAATGATATAAAAGATGACGTACATATAGTATAATTGTTAGGGCATGTTCGATACGGCTTAAAATTCAATTAAAATTGAAAATATAACCGTTATTGAGTCTCACTCGTCTAATAAAAATAAAAAATAACGGCTAATTTTTCAATTTTAATCTCTACCGAACACGCCCTAATTTGATATGAATCCACCGGCGCGCCAATGCCATGTGACCTACGTTACAGCCTTAAATCCACCAGCGCAAACGCGGGAGAGTCACATGCAGCGTGCGTGCGAGCAAGTAAGAACCCACGTTATGTGGGACCCGAAGAGCACGTTATTAGCGTCGGTAGACTCTCGTCCGCACATGATGCAACGTTAGAAGTATCCGGCGGTTAGATCCTGAAGTGGAGCCCGCACGCTTAAATTAGCTGTGATTTTTTTTTTTTTTTATCGTGTATTCTTCCTGTATGCATCACCCGGCACCAGTCACGTGACATTGCATTGGGATTTGTGCTTTTATATTTTATTGCTTTTAATGAAGACTTGTTTGGCTTATCTTATAAGGAAGCTTACATTTAGGGTATGTTTGAGCCACATTATTTAGGAAGAATGTATTCTGAAATAGTAGATTAATGGAGAATGTGTGTGGTTGAAAAAAAATGAAAAATTATTGATAAGATGAAAAATATTATTTTATTAAATAATGTGTAGTTAAAAATGAGTAGAAGAATGAAAATGAAAATTTTAACGTGACACAAAAATGAGCTTAGTCTAAATATATTCTAGGCATATTTGGTTGCTTTAAAAAAGGTTGTCTATTCCAACGGAAATTCTTGTTTCTAACTTTTAAGACTAAAGAATTGAAAAATTGCACTAGGATCCATAATGCATGTCGAAATGCCAATTTTCAACCTTCAAATCTTAGCATCACATCCAAACTTTTATATGTAGCAATGTAGGTCTTTCGTGAATGGAATCCATGATCCATCGAATCTCACGTTAAATAAGCATGTGTGTAACATGAATAATGTTATGTAATCTCACCAATGATCGTAATTGAATTTCACATTTCATTTATCCTATTATTTAACGCCACGTATATTGAAATTGTAATCTCAATAAGACTAAATTGCATTACTCGTGTAACACAAGCATAGTATTGAACTTCAATCAATTTAACATTAAATGAGAGCATAAAAAACACAAATGTATTTTAGGGACAAAATTGTTTGTTCATTTTTACGAGGAAAAAATATTGTTTTCAATTGGTCATACCTACCACTACCCCCATCATGTAACTATAACGTTAACATACGTCATACGAATTTCTTCATTACCAACATAATATTATGTTCAATTTAATTAAAACGAAATTTTACAGAAAATCGATAGTGCTTTTTTACCCTATGAAATAGCATTTGCAAGAACTCTAAGCATGTCAACCAAATAAACGTGAAAATCAACGTAGATTGAGAAAAAAGATCAGAACATTGTTAGCACACGAAGTTGATGATCGATAAATTTATTACAAGTTTTTCATTTTTTTCATGTGATAAGTTTTAATTTGAGCACGATAGAAAGTTTTGCCTTGAAAATTGGAGTGAAATAAGTAGAATCCACCATTTTTTTTTTAATCCCAAAATTTCCTTAAATGAGCAATTGAAACACCCATTTTACCTTCTTTTACCCTCTCTACTCTTGCCAAACACACCCTACTCGTTGTTATGAAATCTGAATGCTGTGGGTCATCAAGACAGTGAAACGTGGGCCCACAAAACACAATCATATTGTGGGCCCTAATGTGCATATGTAACGTAGTGCAAACATCAGTGATCAGACTACCAACTAAAGAGAATTATTGCTTGATTTACTCTAATTGACAGAATGATCGTGGGTGTTTAGTCCAAATACTCACCAAATGCACCCTACATTCTACCGTTGCACATGTTGTCCAATGAAATCCCAATTACATATAAAAAAACAAAAATAGCACAAAAATATTTTCCTTAGGATCAACGGTCAATTTTTAGGTATCAATTGAAATCAAGCTTTAGACTTCAGATTTCGCAAGTGAACCTCCTTTCTAAAAAGATGAACCGCAACCTTAACGGTCCCCACTTGTCTTGTCCTGAGACTTGGTGAAGGAGGTAAATCACAGGTTATGCTTCCAAGGGTACAGAGTAGAAGACTGTTTGTACACTTGCACTTACCCAATGATCAAATCCATATTTCAGGATTCGAACCCTTGACGCGGCAGCCTAAAACAAAACTAGAGCTTTTTCACATTCCCCTTTTACCACTTGGAAATGTGCCATGAGGACAAGTGAACCTCCTTTCTAGATATGAGAATGTGAAGATCAAAGAAAACAGCTGATTCAATTGACGGAAATCTTTTTAAGTATTAATCAAAAAATTGTGCATTAAGGCTTGTTTGATTCAAGAATATTTTCCATGAAAGATGAAAATTAAATTTTATTTCCACATTTTTGCATGTTTGATTGACTAAATTTCCAATAAAATAAGTTTTAGACAATTCGATTCTCTGAAATTCATTTTCTTTCTACCAAATTCAATTTTTGCAATCAAAACGGACCCTAAAATTTTATTGTTCATGAATAAAAATTGTTTCGATCTTAAAAATAAAACTACTAATAGTTGATTTATCAATGTTGTTATATTTCATCAACCACAAACGTTGTAAACCATAATAATAATAAAGATAGACCAATTTCATAATATCGTTCAAGTACAAAAATAGACAACTCTTGATTTACCGGTCATATTTGAATTAATCGAAAATTAGGGATTTTGTCTAATTCGAAGAGTCAAATTTATTACCAAACACATAAAATCGACTTTGACAAAAATCCTAACTACTTATAATTTGAAGTTTTTGGAGTATAATTGGACCGACTTCAAGTTTTTTTCTATCGAGTTAACTAATTCGATCTAGTTCTTATAATATTGAGAAATAGACGATTTGTTATACATCGATCATGTTAAAGATATTGTAAATTAGGGATTTATGTGCTTCATTAAGGACAAATTAATAACATTTTTATATATATATTTTTTTTTTCTTTAGATTTATTAATCAGTGGTGGGTAATAAGCTTGTGGGTGTGTAGGTTAATGGTCAAGATCTTGCTGGTAAGCCAACCCCTTTTCTTGGTTGCAAGTCACCTGCCACCTACAAAATTATTTCACCAATTAAGTGGTTCCATTTCCACCAATTGTTGTAACATTTTTCATCACCAAAGGAATAAAAAATTATGAGTGATTATGGTAATGAATAAAATTTTCTTCGTCAACATTCAAAATGTAACGTAAATTAGTATTTTTCATCATGCTATCGTAGTCGTGTTCTTGAGTCTCATTATCACGTATGTATGAAAATTCTAAGTACATATCTTTTTTAATAAAAATAAAAAGAATACAATCAAGAAGCGATGGGTGTTGAAGAACGCTTTTAATGATCTAAACTTTAAAATGATATTGTTGACCACAAAAATTGAACTAAATAGATATCGGGTCCACTATTGCCAAGTCAAGTGCAATTCCGATGCGTTCTTACCGGGCTAACGACGGTAAATGGACGAAAATAGACGCGAGAGACGCTTTACGACGAGAGAGAGATATTCAAGCTCCGAGGGTGTGAAACGAAGACGATCGTACTAACAACATTTGCAGAACAAAAGCCAAAGTAATCTAATGTTACAATCAACAAGAATATGTGGAAAGATAGATATGAATGTGTATTGAGATCACTATGTTGCTTTTAGTAATTTGTAAAGACGATCAACGGTAATTCTACTATGTATTTGTATAGATTTCTTTAGTATTCAAGTGTATATTTTCAATATATGACTGCCAAGAATCCAACCCTTATTTTTTACAAAAAGGACCTACTTATACTATTCTGGCTGACGTGGTGATCGTTGGATCAGAACTACGTGGACTCTGGTCTCATCTCTTGAATTGGGGTTTCACATCACTATCTACTCGTACAATTAATATATTGAAAAGAGGTCATTCATTCTATACAATAGACTGACATACGACACACTTTAGTACAAATGTTATATCAATCAATTCCATGAGATCTTCGAATCTGTTGCATGGGACAACATGAGCTTGAAGGACTTTGATGGTTAGAGAGCGTCGGAGAGCTTCACATAGCCTCAGCATATGTGGCAGCGCTTCATCCTTGAGGTAGTGGTGTTCAGCATGGACTTCGGTTTTGCTTGGACTTTTCTATTACTAGACCTTGCAAACATTCCTCCAACTTTCTTGTTGACTTTCTGCTCGCGTGGTAACTTTTCCTTGAGCCTCAGAGGCGGGGCTTAACAGATATAGTCCTAAAACTGCTCGATTATTTAGTATCATATAGAATGTTCGATGTTAATCGATTCCATCCAAACCACGATAATTTGCGAAAATAGTTACCATTCTATTTTTAGAATTATAGGAAACTTAAATATTTAAACGTAAATACGAATTTGAAATGCAATTTTCCAAGACAACGACCTCCCTCAAGAATTTGTAGTAGTATATACTGGAAAGATTAGAGGGTGTCGGTGCCGACAGTAACTCCTCGCCGACAATGCTACCGGATGTATCCGGTCATACTTCACTGCTTTATTTTCTTTGTCCCACATCACTTAATCAATTAAGGAAAATAAAATGAATCGAGACTATAATTTGTAAGAGAAAATTAAGGTTCAACTCTCCAACGTTTAATAAGCGTAGTTTTCGAATAATTAACTGTTAAAAACGAGGTTGAGGTTCCTCAATCTTTTCAAATTCATATATCTGGATTTTTACTTGATAAAAAAAGTCGACGTGGATATTAAAATTACACGTACTTTTAATCTGAACGTTAAATACCTCGAAGATTTTGTCCTTTAATTTTATGTCATATGAAAATCACGTGCAATTTTTTATATTCGTATTGATACTTTCTATTACATAGAGATCCATATTCATAAATTTATAAAGGTTAGGGATCCCAAATCTCACTCGTGAAGATTCAGGGATCCAATACCAAATTATTGAAAGCTTAAGGAGCTCAACCTATTTTTTATTCTATATTTTAAAGATTTCAAGTTTATTTTTTCTCGGCAAAAGTAGAGATGTCAAACGGGTCGAGCGGCTTGTCGACCCGATAGCTCGGCTCGTGAAAATACAAGCAATGAGCTGCTCGGGCTCGTCAAATGACTAGCGTGGGCTCGTGAATTTTTTTTAAAAAAAACGTGAAAAAAAAAATTCAAAAAAATTTGTGGGCTCGCGGCTCGGCTCATGAGTTCGTGGGTTAAAGGGCTGAGCCGGCTCGGCTCATTGACATCTCTAGACAAAAGCCTTAATGAATTAGTACTACTGATGCTAAGCTAGATGCATTTAGAAGTATGAAAGTGAATCGAGTTCGGACTAACAAACCTTACGGGGCACGGACTTCTGTGCCTCTGGCTAAGAATGGGCATGCTCGAATTAGTCCGTCGAGCATTTTTGGCCATGCTGAAGTTTGATTTATTCTTCTTTGTGTGTTTTTAATGAATTTTACTTGGAAAAAAAAAAGGCAAAATGATTTAACGGATCAGACCAAGTCGGACTGGACTGTCTCACGATCATATCAACCTGTTTGATCTGTCGTGTCACCTCTAACTGTATGAACGACATACGTTTCTTGAATGACTTAATTACAATATAAAATATTAGTATTACTGTTACCAATAAGCTGACATAAATTGATATGTATACATATATATATTGAGCATTATTGAGCATTATTATATATGTATACGTATAGGCATAGATTATTTTATTATTTTACTTGCAATTATTTTTCGATCTTACGACATGAGGTCCTCTGTCATGTGAGCTGGTTCCCAAAACAAAATCTTAATTATTAATAACGGGATGAATCATGCTGCATGTACAATTTAGTTTGACAATATTGGTCGACAATTCATACTTGACAACTTCCCGTTCATCCATTTCATAAAAATATTTTTAAATCAATGGTCCGAATTTTGACAACACCAACACTGTCAACAACTATTGTCAAGTATGATTATACAAATAACATAATTATACATTTAATTTGTTAACCAAATTTGTATCAAATCGAGCGTTGGGCCAGTTGACTAACTATACCTCACCCGCTCCAAACCCCTCCATACTCGCGATTGGCAAAATGGATCGAAGTACTTTGATCTAGCCCTATCGATGAGATGACTAATGGGAATTATGTCGGAGGTCTATTAGTTTCAACTAATTGCATGTTGACTATCTTGCTCGACTCGCACTTTCAACTAATTGCATGTTGATTAATGATGATGGTGATACAATTCGACTAAATGAGAGGTGGAACCACGAAGCTTTGTGATTGATCCGACCTGTTTGTAGACTTGCTCCAAGGTGGATTGAATCAAGACCGAATTTTGTGATCTTGATTTAAATAAATGAAAAAAGAATTTAAAAAAATATGTAAAGAAAAGAGGGTCACGAAGTGGGCACGTGGCGGACCTCATTCAAATGTGCCAACGCTGTGAATTTATATTTAAATCTATCAAATGACATCTTTACCCCTGAGGTGCATGTTTTGGGTTCTGCAGAATGATGATTGCCCAGGTTTCCCATGCATACATCCCCCACTAATGAATTTGTCAAGGCATTCACATATTTTTGTTAATTGAATATTCATAATAATTATTCTTACCTACCAATTACAATTTCGTTCTCTAGGTAGGGATTCTTTAAAATTCATTTTTTTTCCTCAAGTTTTTTAAACTATACATTCTTTCAATAAAATAATTTTTCACGTGAATCCATAACTTTTTCTTGTATTTTTACGGCACACCCTTAAAAAAAAAAATCATTTTTTACAAAATTTATTCGAAAAACTACGTCAAACAGACTCTTATCAAATTAGTCATGAATTCTTGCATTCTTTTTGTTTCACTATGGAATGTGAGCAACACAAAAGAGTAACTAATATAGAAAAGAAATTAATTTATAGTTTTTATTACTTTTTATCTAAAAAGGATTGACGTCACATTGTAAAAACCTCGTAATTGAAGATTTCTCAATGCAAAGAGTATATTTCGTTGCCTCTTTAACAAGTTCGAGAAACATATCAAATTGTGAAGATTCCACCCGATAATCCACAATTCCCGACCATAGGCGATGACACTAAAAGAAGAACGTGAATTGCCATGGCAACTCCATTGACACGATTCACGTGTAAGCAAGATCTTCAAGAGATTGTGAATATCAAGCGCTCTCCATGTGAGCAAGTCAATATTCAAAAATAATTCCAAGAAACTCAAATTTTGGCATTGCTAAAAAAAATATCTACATTTTTTCTAAAATTAAAAATCGATTCACGTGGCACTATTCGATTGTTTAAATTACCAGCGAACTGTCGTTACCTAATGTTATCTAAGATGAGCAACCACACATTCCCTGAACTCGGTCCTCAACACGAAAACTTAAAAACAAATTAATGTCGCAAATACAGTTTCACTGTCGATTAGCTGCAAAACTTTTTCATAGTCAACTAAGCTGTCTCACTTGGAAAACAGTTTTCCCATTTACTTTCTTAAAAGATACATAAACCTATGAAGAATAGAAATTAGTTCGATTTAAATACTCTCGGAGATACGATGTAAATCAATCCTTGTATCCATTGCTGAACTTCAATGAAATTTCTATATTTGGCCAACTGAAAACTGTAGCTGCTCAAAGTCACAGGCAAGAAACCGAATTTTGAGCTAAAAGAAAGAAAAAGATTCAAACCTCAATGGTTTTAACAACCAATAATTTATATGCATCACCGAATTCAATATCAATATAGGTAATGTCATTTGTACATCTTGTGTACATAATGATGAACAAATAGATGACATGAAATAGTGAGAATGATTAAAAAAGAGACGAGAAGAAAATAATTTATTATAATCTCTATCTTCCATGTCATCTATCTGTCTGTACACCATTATGTACATAATGATGCACAAATAGCATCACTCCAATATAGTATGGGTAAGTTGCATTAACGGTACCTTCTGAGATCTTTTGAGGCTTTCTCATTTGCGTATTGAAAGATCCATGTGCAGGTATGCAATGCAAGCAATGAAGAAAAGGGAAAAAGCAGAAACTAGCATCAATGGTTCGGCAAGCATAAACATTGGATTGAAGTTGTAAAAGACCTGTACAACAAAAATGGTAACAGTGAGAGGCAAGAAGAAAAGGGATTAGCAGTCATGTGAAACATAAAGAATTAGTAAAAAAGTACTAATAATAATAAAATTAGAGCATCTACAACTTAATTTTAGTTTAAAGAAATATGAGAAAAGTATTCTTCCATCCTTTTCCTCTTATTTGATATTACAAATGGAGAATGAGGACAATTAATTTCAGCAAATCAAACAAGAGTTGATAATTCAGGGATCTGGAGAAGCATATACTAAACCTTGCCTCTAGTCAACAGCTGAAGGTTAAATTCTCAAATTTCAATAGACTACCACAGAGCTCCATATATCATCAAATTTGAGCTGTGGTTGAATTTGTATTTTGTATGGAAGAAATAGAAGAATGATTCATCTTTATATCGATCCTTTCCTCTACTAATAACAAGATTTTTTTATCTTATAGGCACTCGATCGAACAGTTTCTTAAGCAGGTATGAACAAGGTGATGCATGCTAAATTTCGCTATTATTCAGTCTCTTCTAGGAAGAAATTCATTTAACGGAAGTGGAACAGCAAATCAAGGGCCAATCCTAGTGGATCACAGGTTAAGCGGATTCACCCTCAAGATAAAGTAGCTATGAACATGTCATTCTCATCAATGGTTTTAAAATTTTAAAGGAAGGGCCCTGGATTTGCACTGTAACATGCCTAGAATTGGCATAAGCCACTCAATCGAATTTAGTACAGAAATTACCTGGAAAGGAACATTATGCTCAGGTACAACATTTTTCTTTTCCATAACTACCACAGTCCTCCCAATAACATCAAGGTACGAGTATTTGGTCTGCAGATAGAAGAGATCAACATGTAAAGCGTTGCAGTTAACAATGCCAAGTGAAATTCTGCTAAGTAATGAAATAGAGCTCGCAGCTATAGTGAACTTCAATCACACGCGCTAATGTAACAAAAAAATGTTTCTTAGAATTCATTTGAAATCATTCATCCCATCAATAGTTACGAATGAGAATAGAGTTAAAAACAGATGCTTGTTGGATGGTGTCAAGACATCGGAAAATGTAATATGGCTTGTCTGTAGTTGTGTCAATTATCATATCTTTTTCATGAATAACACATTTTGCACTGCCGTACAGGTTACAGATTCATTTTCTAACAACAGGACCCACCTAATATCATTGGACATTGCAAATAAATTAAAGAATTAAATAAGAGTTTTTTGCTAGATACTTTTAGTAGAGTGGTACGAGTCATTATTTATATATGGTCAGCTTCCCTTAAATAAAAGATAATGTTTGCCTCAGTGATAAACGAGGCAAATTCTAAATCAATTACCTCCAGACTATGTTCTACTGTAAAAGGAGCTTTGACAGAAGGGTTCTTTGATCCCTCCGGAAGGACAACCTAAAAAATATCAGGAGCATTAGAAAATTAATTTCCAAATAACAAAAGCACCGAATTAACAGAAACAACTAACTCATACTGCAACAAACAACTCATAATACAATACAGACTTTTATAGTCAACTTGTCAACAACTGTCTCAGACAATGGACACCCGAAAGTGTAATTCAGGTAACGTGAACCATCATCCGACTCGAAAAGGAAGTCCTGGAGTGGCACCCCGTATCCGATGACAAACGTTGCTTTCCAGCCGCCAAATAAAGGATACCGAGGCTCAATTAACAGCTCTGACTGCAAAGAGAAAGAACACAATTCAATATGACATCTGTTTTCTTTTTGCTTTTATTCTAGCTATTCTCAGTTAGAAAGCTGCTAGAATAGTGGTGCAGTGTTCAAATAGTTTTGGCAAAAGCACAAGTGTCTTAGAATAACTAATTCTAGATCTTACAACCAAACAGTTCGTAAGAATTTAATGCCATCAGCTCGCTATGGAGCATCTAATGATGAGCAGACTTGAGGTACAAAAATTGTTTATAAGAAATATTAACTTAATGAGAGAATTACAGCATGTAGAAGAATGATGAGTCATATACAAAGAAAAGATGAGATCAATTTTTCTAAACATAAAATTCCTTCCAAACTCAGCAGCCTGAAGTATGGCCTTGTCTTTCCTTCAATCTCTCCAGGCGTTTTTTTTTTTTTGGGTGGGGTGCAGGGACGGGGCATGTGGAAGGATTACCTTTTTAGAATTTGTGCGCAAACGTGATGACGAGATATTCCCTATATCATCTCTGTAGTAGACAGAATGAACCCTTGGGGGTAGCTCTGCAAGAAGATGCTTGAAGGAAGAGACGCCACTAATGGAAGGTCTAGATTGATACTCAACCCTACCAAAAGAAGCTCCACAAATTGATGAAATAAATAAACAAAATATAAGAATAAATGTGAAAAATAACAAAGATAGGAGCATTGGAGTTAGCAAAAGTTCCAGTTCCAAATTGGTTAAAACTTTTAGTCATAAAGCACAGCTCATAGCCATTTTAATCAATAAATACTTGCATGATAAACAGCTTACCTGAAAAGAAAACTTCAGACCACAGCTAAAATTGGCAAAAAATGATATTACCAACAATTTTAATTCTCTCATATATGATTACCTAAAGATTGGAATGCTACTCTACATGAAACTAGTGTATCTTACCTTGAGAAAATGCCTCTATGCCTGGCACCAGCATGAGCTAACTTGTAATGCTCGATAACCTGGACGCTGCCCCAGTGAGATATCTCGATTTCGCGCTCAAGCTCCTCAACAACAGCAAATGCGTTATTATTCTCTAAATGAATGATTACAGGAGAGTATGAATAAGGATGACGGTCCTCATAAGGTCCATATCTCAGTTCTGTACCCGAGCGGTCAGTGGGTTCAACTCTTGTGAATGATTCCACCTTAGAAGTTGGTGTCTTAACCATTGAAGCCTGCTGTTTTATTTGATATGGAGAGAGAATAACGGCACTGTCATGGTAATAAACCAATTGAGACTCTGACTGGCTTATCTCTGCTGGGAATGGCTCAAGAGAGTGTGTTAATATGTAAAGTATTTCTAGCGTGATTGATTCAGCCTTGCCTAATGGTTTGAGCAGAGATATGGAGTAGTATTTGGTTCCATTTGGTGCATCGGGGTGATCAGATGGGTTCACTTCAAGAGGAAGATACGATTTCTTCTTCTTCTTGCCAACAGTGGCTGCCGCTTTGACCAAAGCTAGATGATCAAACTGTGCAGGCGGGAAGGCAAGAAGGACTTCTGCTGCTGGAGCTTCCCCAGTATTCTCAACCTGAGACAGCCAATTAATAACGTGAATTAAGCACGCCGCAATTTCAATTCCAAGTGGAAACTGAAGATGACCATGCCAAAATATCTGGTAGAAAGGTAATAAAAGTACATGTTCCATCGAGATTTGTGAAATCAGGACCACCGTCAATTGTAACATGGTTCAAATATTTTTCTGGAAAATAAATGGAAGATTTATGATGCTGACTTCTTCCAGAACCTTTCACGCTACTACACAATCGTGTACCTTTAAAGCCAGGGCACCACCACCACACTAATGTCTGCACAATGTTTCAGTTCCTGGATCATGCTCTAGAAGGATGAAAATTCTCTAGCATTACCATTCCTCTTGAAATACCATAAAGAGTGCTACATTATTAAAGTTTTTCACTCAACTTGGATTTTTCACTTAGATCTTAACATTTCCACATTCTTCTTAATCTGAAAATGAAGCATCTTTAGTTTTTCTTTAAACTGATCTTTTAACCACAGTATATCCTACGTATCTAGAATGTGAAGTACATCCAATTGTTGACCACCAAATCATGATGACTACATTAACGTTAATTAGGAAGAAAAACAAGCCAGCAGCCATATGGAACACTGAGCAGTTAAAACAAAACTCAAGAGACACCTCAGATAATATTAATTGCAAGCACAATGAAAAGAAACCGTTACGATATGGATGATGTGATTTATTCTAAATATTCTTATTACTTTTTCTTCTGGAGGAACTTACGATGCTACCTTCTCACTAAAAAACCTCTACAAATTCCAATTGGATTTGAGAATTTAGAAGGACCCATCACTTTTTACATGGTTCACATATGAAAGATGCATGATACTACCCAGCGGCGGACCCAGCACCCGGCGAGCCCCGGCAGCCGTCCGTACTAGATCCGCCGTGAGCAAATTTTTTTGTTGACAATGAACGAGATTTTTAGGTTATCTAACTGATCATTCATTTTATTTTCAAACGTTAAATAGTTCAGGTGGTTGGAAATTCCTTTTTTATATGCAAAGTTCCGGTTTCAAATCCACACCGACCGAATTATTGTGAAACATTTTTAGTTTTACAATTTTTAATAAAATCAATGGAATAGAGAAGGAGAATCGAACTAGTGACCTTTCCTTCAAATTATTCAAACTTCACCATTGTGGCACTTGTTAAATTTGGCATTCAATTCACCAAAATAACATATGTTATATTTTGAGGTTTTAATGCAATTGTAAAATTACAAATCCACGCTCTTTCTTTGAATTATACAAAACTTGACCAAAATATCATTTGGTAAATATTACTAATTTGTACGACGGAATTATATATATTTAGTTTGAACAAATAATTGTTATATTTAAATTTTAGACCTTGTTTGGTTCTTTTTTTTTTCAAAATACAATTTTCTCTCTTCTTTTCAACTACGCATTTTTCAATAAAATAATATTACATGCAAATTCAAAAATTCCCCCTTATTTTTAACCACCAATTCTCCATCAAATCACCATTCCAAAATACTTTTTTTTTTTTGGCAAAAAATGGCATCAAAAAGGGCATATTCTATTGTTGCCAACAGTCTACGGTCAACACGGCCGCCCGTGCTGAATCAAAACCATGGATCTGCCACTGATACTCCTTCTTACTAAACCTTTCTCTCCACTAGATAAAAGTAAACCCTAAAAACCCAAGTTGCCACCGCACTAATGTCTGTACCAAATACTCGAGTTCTTGGACCACGCTCCAGCAGGATAAAAATTGCTCTGGCATTCATCCCTATTGAAATGGCCCATTTGGGTAACGAAATTCAGGCTTTGCACCAATTTTTATTTTTATTTTTTAGATCCTAGCGTTTATGCAGTCTTGTTTGATCTAAAACAGCAACCTAATTTTTTTTTTTGATTGTGATCTGGTAATACCGAATTTGAATATCAATTTTTACCACCAACATTACAACAAAACTCCAATAACACATCTTCAGAACTGGCGCAAGAAAAAAGATCACAAATTGGAAATATCCAAATTAAATTAAGATGAAATATAGGTTACGAGCGTACCTTCAAGGTCAAATAAACCCTAACAATATGCGAAGTCAAGTCAATCTGCACAAAATTACACGACGCGCATTGATGATCTATAAGAAAACTGCTACATAAATATATTGGCATACACCAATTAAAATTATAGTCTCTTTCAAAAAATAGTAAATTAATTTGGTTAAGAAAATATAAAGTGTGGAATTTTTACCCTGCGTTCAGCTGTAAGGATCTGGAGGTTCGAAGAAGGAGGAGAAGACGACGACGTTTTCACGAGCAACGTAGAAAAGAAAAAGAAAACGGAGAAAATTATTGACTTCCGGAAGTTCGCCATGGCTCCCATTGCTGCGTTGGTAGACTTTGTTCAGTGAGCAGTCTTCTCAGTGCGTTTGTGTGGGTGAAACAATGCCGCGGAATTTACATAGAACCCCTTGGGCTTTTTTTTTTTTTTTTAACCCCTTGGAGTTAATTGTCCCAATAAGTCCAAACGTATGAGAATGTTGGACGTTACTCATTACCTCAATATCAATTTCAAATCTTTAACGTAATTAGCGATGTGGATAACAGAATGCACTCGTCGCACTGTTAACAAATGTCACGTCTTCAATTGCTAACGAAAAATATTTTCAATTGCTCACTGAAATTTAAAGTGATCAAATTTTAGTCACTAAACTCATAAAAATGATGTCGACCTATTGTTCGTTAAAAAATATGTATCAGAATTTCACGAGTCGTGAAAAGGTAATAAAGTAGACAAATGAGTCTCATTACATTAGAAATAATTACCCAATTACACAATAGTTAAATACTTAAATTTAATTTGAACATGCTTTTGTACAATTTTAAGTTATTTTAGTCATTCAAAAAATCCAAAGTTATTGTGTGTTTCGTTATAAAATCTATTCAATTAAATTTATTAAAATCCAAATTTTAATTAATTTTAGGGATAATTGTAGTTGAGGCCCCAAACCTTTCAGACATTGACAGACTTTCTCCCTAACCTTTCAATAGTTGCAATCGTCTCCCCCAAACCTTTCACATCGTAACATCTAAGCCCCGATGGACAGTTTCCATTCAATATGTCATTAGTTGATCCAAAAAATTAATTTTTACCACGTCTTAATCAGCTTTTAAAAAGTAAAATAGTAATTTAATACTTTTACCATAAAATAATTTAAAACTTAAATAATAAAAAATAATAAAAGGTAAAACTATCTTCGTCACCCCACCCCACTCAACTCAACTCAAAACTAAATATTTGCCACCACCACACCTACCGCCATTAAAGAGATTGTGAAATTATTTGAAGTTCATACATACCATATAAATTCATCTATAGAGCTTATCAACTACGGAAACATTAAAATTCTACGAAATAAACACTTCTATCGGTCTATGAATAAAAAAAGCACTGAGAATTATAACTACTACAAGCCTTTCAAAACCCCCAAGATAGTTAACCTTCCATGAGTACATTGGCCTTGGCAAGTTTACCTTCATCTCCTATGAAAGAATTTCCAAATTACACCAACTTAGCAAGCTCAACTTTCAAGTTTTATTACCTACACGGCTACACATTCTTTCTTGGTCCACCCCTCTTTTTAGCTCCGGTTGAAGCTACCGGCACCAGTATTGGCAACATCACATTTGTGTTTCGCGGAACATTGTCACCTATTGTGGGCACGGGTGTACCAGTATCCACTACCACATTAGCATCTGCCTGCAACCCAAGCATCGGTGGCATCTAATTGGGATACCCATTGCCACCTGCACTCTTCCTACCTTCAGAATTCCCCAACACAAATCTCATTGGAAAGAACCCCCAACAACAATAATAAGCTTCTTTTTGTGGCACCATATGTGGCATTAACAAAGTTTCAGCTCCAATAAATGCCCTCTTACAATTCTGGCACCTGAAACAACACCCATCATACAATCTGGATACTCGTATAAGTTATAAAAAGGGACATGTTGTCCAATAAGTTACTGACCCATCGCTTCCCAAACCACATCCATTATCAACATTACTACTATTGATGCCTCTTCTGTTGTTCGATAACTTCGCACATTAAAGAGAGGGAAAACAATATAAATTAAAAATAAAATTGAACAACTATGAATCTCGAAAAGCTCAAATTGGAGGTGGGGGATGACAGGCGGCAAACAGTGGTTGGATGATGTGGAGATTCTTTGCGTGAACCTATGTTTTTCAAATGCAAGCGGGACAACTACGAAACCTTTCAAATGCGGTAGTGGCGGTGGTCGACGGAGATGGTGATGGCAATCGATGGCGGTAGGCGCGGCGGCGGCAAATTTCTAGTTTTGGGTTAAGGGGATTGGGGTGGGGGGTTGATGAAGAAGATAGTTTTTCCTTTTTCCTTTTATTTTATTTTTCATTTTTCATTTAAGTTTTGAATTATTTTATGGGAAAAATACTAAAATACAATTTTGACCTTTTAAAATTGATTAAAATATGATCAAAATTAATTTTTTGGGTCAACTAACAACATATTGAATGGAAACCGTCCATTTGGACCTTAATTGTTACGATTTGAAAGGTTTAGAGTGACGGTTGCAACGATTGAAAGGTTATGGAAAAATCTGCAACGGTTTGAAAGGTCTGGGGCCTCAACTGCAATTATCCCTTAAATTTATTGTGTGTTTCGTTACAAAAATCAAATTTTAATTTAATTTAATTTTAACAATGAAACGCACAATAAATTTGAATTTTCAAATGCTGAAAGTAGCTTTAAATTATACAAAAATATGTTAAAACTATTATGTAATTGAGTAATCATTTTTTATGAGATTGACAATCCGGACCTGTTTGTCCACTTTATTACTTTAAAGCAATCCATGTGATTGCGGTGCATATTTTTTAACAAGCAACATGTCGATTTCATGTTTAAATGTTTAGTGATCAAAATTTGACCACCTTAAAATTTAGTGAGCAATCGAAGATGTTTTTCAAAATTTAGTAAGCAATTGAAGACATTTTTCTACATGACAACATAGTATAAGTCCAATTATTTTAAATGTAGGAACATGGAATTCACATTGTTGGATCTATCATTCAATACCATATAAGCCAATAGCGTTCTGTTAGATATTTTCTCATACCCAATTTCAACACCACATTCTTAAAATAAAATATTTTTTACATAAAGAAAATCTTTTTACTATTTTTCAGCTATACATTTTTCAAAAATCATTATTTCATAACTCATTTTCTTAAAAAAAAAAATGGTTGTCAAACATGTGCATAATAATATTGTTGTTACTTATGTGAAAATGAGCATAAAATAGTATTTTTATCAAATTTATTCCAATTTTAGACAAAAAAAAAAAACTGCCTATGAAGACAAAACAATTTCAAAAATTGTAATTCTAGGACCTAAAAATAATATTAGAGACCAAATGACACTTACTCCAAAATTTGGGACCAACCTGCAATTCATCTAAAACAAATTAATCTAGCTCAAAATCGAGAACCCTTGGTCCCGCGTCCACCCCGGAATGGTCACTCCAACGTACCAGCCGCTGCAGTGCATGCTTCCAAAAGCACATGAAAACGACAATACAAACCAGATGGAGCTCAAAACTGAATTTTCCCAATAAAATTTAATTATTTCAGTTTTGGTATCCAAGATTTAATACTGTATTTTCTTGATTACATGCATAAAAGTGTATGACATCAATCTTTAATCCAAACAAACCCTCTGTTTTGTAACAACAGCATCACATTTCTCTCCTGGATTTATCATATCCTTTAGACTCGGGACAACCCCAATTTTCATCTCTCTCTCTCTACACATTCTTCGCCCACAGAAATTAAGATCGTGTAGATAAAATTCATTGTCATCCCCGCAATTACTTGCATTCTCTTTCCACGCTTCATATAGTTCTATATATCCATAGATATTTGCATATTTAGTATAATTTATATATTGCATTTGTGATATAAGTAGTGAATCAGTGGTGAGTGAGACTCTACATGGCGTGCATGAAGTTGGGTTCCAAAGCAGACGTGTTTCTCCTCGATGACCACACCTGGTTAGTCTTTTTCCGTAATCTGAGAATATTTTGAACCCATATTTTTCAATTTGTTCGAAATTTTAGGATATAATGGTATTTTTTGTATGATTTCGATAATTTTGACAGAATTGGTAGGTTATCTTTACAAGTTGTTTTTTAGTGAAATTGCATATATGTCATTATCATGTTTGAAACTAATTTCCTAAACCTGCTCTTTTGTGAGTGATATTCGTGGAATTCAGTCTTAAAACTGGCTTAAAAGTAGCGAATATCTAAGTGGTTATAAACCCACAGGTGAAGCTTAACTAAATGTAGCAACGTAGGAAGTAATTAGGGTCATTACATTTAGGCACGGACATCGAATTTGGGTAAAAGTATTGTGGTCTGATTCATTCAATAAATCTTTGATTTTGAAACTTCTTCTGTTGTCTACTTTTGCATTTTATTTTTTTGTGCAATTGTGTCATATATTGGCATTTCTGTTTAATGGTAGAAAAGTTTGTACAATGTACCAACACCAGAAGTTATTGTAATTTGTATAGTGCTGTATATCCATCATAGCCATCTATGATATCATTCAACCAATATAGTTTCTTACTGGGAATGTGTGTTTCATTAGATTATTAGTTTCTGTATAGATACATTGCAGTAGTTGTGCTATAGCAGATTCATATGATGCATTGGTTGTGCTAATATCTTGGCTTTTAAAGAATTTAATTTTTCTAAAAATAGATTGTTCTGTGCAGGCTCTGCTCCACTGGGCTTTCCAGTGATGTTTGCATTGAAGTTGAAGAGAAGTCCTTCCATCTTCACAAGGTCTTATTCATATGCGGAGTTTGAAAATTCAATTGTACATTAACTTGTATTGTGAATGATGTGCAGCATACTTTCATCCTTTTCGTGTTTCCTCTTTCAGTTTCTTTGTCCTTTTTTTTTTTCCCTTTCCTTTGCCAGCAACTAGTGAGTGAAGAAAAAAGAATAATGTACATGTAGGCCATGTCTGGAAATGCATTTGTTCTTTTATTGCAATGTGTCGTATAAACCACATAAGCTGCCTTCACGAATTACCACACATTTTCTTTTAAATGAGATCTTACTCATTTTACACATGAGAAACATCAGCATATTCTTTGAAGTCGATGAGTTCGTGGCATATTTAATCCTCAACATTTCCATGTAGAATACAGTATTTAGATCTTCAATTCTCTTTGATACTTTTTCCTTCTGTTGTTGTCCTTTATCTATCTATATACTTGCTTGTGGACTATCGTTGACTCGTTTTGTCTATATATTCCAGTTTCCACTGTTGTCCAGGAGCAGGTTTTTGGAAAAAATTATCCAAGAATTTCCTGAGAATGAGAAATGTGTTTTGGAACTTCAAACTATACCTGGCGGAGCAAAAACATTTTTGCTCATAGCCAAGTTCTGTTATGATGTTAAATTTGAACTCACAGCGATTAATGTGGTCAGTCTTAGGTGTGCGGCTGAGTATCTTGAAATGAATGAAGATTATGGAGAAGGAAACCTTATTAAACAAACCGAAAGTTTTCTCAATGAAGTATTTGGGAGTTGGGTAGACACTTTTAAAGCCCTCGAAACTTGTGAAGACGCCCTTCCCCTTGCAGAAGAACTTCATATAGTTTCACAATGCATTGATCGCCTGGCAATGAAAGCTTGTGCTGAACCAATTCTTATGCGTAGGCCTGTGTCAGGACGAAGTGCCGCTCAGAGTCCAGATAGTACTTTTCTATGGAATGGTATACACTCAACTTCCAAGCAACATACCCCAACTGAGGATTGGTGGTATGAGGACGTGGCATTTCTTAAATTGCCTTTGTTCAAGAGGTTTATGCTGGCTGTTGCTATTAAAGGCATGAAACCCCAGAAAATTGCTGAGGTGGTAATGTTCTATGCCAAGAGGTATCTCCCTTTAAATGGTAGGAAGTCAAGCTTTCAGAATGGGAACAATCGCACGCATGGATCAACGCTTCACAATACATCTGATGCCGATCAGAGGACTCTTCTTGAAGAGATAGTTCAATTACTACCAAATCAAAAGGGTGTGACTCCCACCAAGTTCCTGCTTAAACTTCTGCGAACATCCATGATCCTACAGGCAAGTACATCCTGTCGAGAGAATTTGGAACGGAAAATCGGGGCCCAATTCGATCAAGCAGTTCTGGAGGATCTTCTAATACCAAACATGGGCTACTCGATGGAGACCCTTTATGACATTGACTGTGTTCAGCGAATTGTCGATCATTTTGTGTTGATGGATCAGGATACATTAAACCCTCTGGCGAACGAGGGCCAGTTAGTAGGAGATTCTCATTCATTTACACCAATGACAATGGTGGCAAATCTTGTGGACAGCTATCTAGCTGAAGTGGCGCCTGATGTTAACTTGAAATTATTGAAATTTCTGTCCCTTGCTGTTGTAATTCCGGAATATGCCAGGCCAGTGGATGATGGAATTTACCGTGCGATTGATATATACCTAAAGGTAAGTAGTCTATTTGAATTCTTTCAATAATTACACATCCACAAGAACGGAGAGAGATAAGCTCACGCACGACATATATTCATATGTGGAGTATGTGAAACTTGTTGGAACCTGACTGGAATTTGCTTGTGCAATTGATTTGGATATATCTAGACTTGATGAACTACAGAAAACACCTGCATCATGAGATTTTTTATGCTTGGTAAAATGTTTCTCAAGTACCCCTTATGCTCTTTAATGTTTGAAAGTATCGCAAAACATAAAATGGGTATCAAGCAGGCACTGTGTGGGATGGGGAGGCTTAGTTTCATGATATAGTTCAACAACCCCAGCTAAAAGATCAAGCCACTAAAGAATGGAGAAACTTAGTGCACCCTAGCGTGGTGGTTAGAACTTTTTTTTTTTTTTTAATCAAAGCTAACGCATATACAGCAAATTGTAAACTTATCAGGCCTTAATGACTCACATAGATGTAAGCTAGTATTGCTCTTTCAGTACAATTCAATATTGCTAGTTCAATCTTCTCTGTTTTAATGTTGACGGTTTCTGTATCTTTAGGCACATCCATGGCTAACAGACTCAGAAAGGGAACAGCTCTGTAGGATCATGAATTGCCAGAAGTTGTCATTGGAAGCTAGCACCCATGCAGCTCAGAATGAGAGGCTACCATTGCGGGTCATTGTCCAAGTTCTTTTCTTTGAACAGCTCCGGCTGCGTACATCTGTGTCTGGTTGGCTTTTTGTCTCTGACAACCTCGAGAATTCACAAAACCTAAGTGAGAATCTAGTACCAAGAAATGACTGCATGGTTCCCGTAAGTTCTGGAGGCGATCAGATTGACACGGTTGATGACATGAATGGACGGGTCTCTGAGCTTGAAAAGGAGTGCTTGAATATGAAACAAGAGATAGAGAAGCTCGTAAAGACTAAGGGAAGTTGGGACAACTTCCTTAACAGATTCGTATTAAAATTTAAGACGAAGTCTTTCGACTTAAAGTCAGTGAAGATGCCCTGCAAAGGCCTAGAAGTAAAAACACCAAGAAAAGCAGTTTCAAATGGAAAACAAACTCACGATACACGTAAGTTGGATGATCAAATACCTGATCTTTAAGGAACTTATGTAATCGTGTTGTTTCTTTTTTTTCTCTTGGAAACTACTAACAGCTATTAGATCGCATTCTTTTCATTCTAATTCATGGATTACTTATTTTAGCGATCGATTTTCTGTTATATTATATGTTTTTCTTTCCTTTCAGTACCACTTTGTTGTGAATTCATACTCCAATGTTTGAAATATTACTTATTTTTGAAGCTTGTCCAAATGGAATTTTGCTTAGCTGCTGCAGTTTATTATAACTCCCATATTAATCCGTGACATTTTTGAAAATTGTGATATAAATTTCTTCAAAAAGTTGTGTACAAAGAACAAAAATATAGAATCTCATGCAAATTATTTAATACAGAAAATCAAGAGTGGGAATTTAGAAATTGACAAGACTTTGTCGGAAGAATCAAGTAGCAGTATTATTACAGTAAAATGTAAAGAGGTCTCCTATTATTCCCACTGTGATAAATTATATCCAATCGTCTCAAAGATGACAAGGCCTACCTTCTAATATACATCCCGCCAATAGTACACCATTTTTATTTCTTTGCATAACCAGGAAAGGAAGATATCGAAAGATGAAAAACTGTCTGACCTGGTTAACTAACCCAAGTCAAAATTTGAACTTATCTCGGCCGTGGTCGTGATAATGTAGCCTGAGAACGAGTAAGCATATCAACCATTGAAGGTGTTTGATAGGTCTGAACGAGGCTGTAGCCATCTGTAGAGTCACCTCGTGCTGTTGCTCTCTGCCACGCGTGTGAGCTCAGTCCAGACAGAATATATGCCCTTCCTGATGTCTCATACACGTGTCTGCTTGCCAACCTCTCTTGCATTTCTTTGAGCTCAGCATCGAGTGCAATACAGAGACGGTCTTTAGATTTAGCTGACACCGTTTCTGAAAGCAATGTCCTGCAGTTCTCGAGGATCGAAACTGCAGAAGCTAAATCTCCAGTTTCAGCAGCAGTTCTGGCTTGTGCCATTGCATCTGCTACTCGAAGCCTATTCCGCTGTCTGTCAACTTCAATGGATGTTTCCTCTTGTCCAGCCACTTCACGTCTCATAATTCTAACTTCTTCACCTTCTAAGCTAACCGTTCCTGTTTTTAAGGGATCATTGTAAATGCATCTCACCTTCAACAATGATGTTTCATTGCTTGATAACTCATCCGGAACACTGACTGAAACCAGAAAATTCCTTTCTTCATCAGCATACAGATCTCCAACAGCAATAGATCCCGTGCGTTGCTCAGACATCACGCGATTGGGATAACTTCCTGCTTTTAAAGAGCAAATATGTACTCCAGGGTGAACACATTCAATGCTGACCTGCAGGTTCTTGACGACAACATTCAGAAGGCCTCCGATGCACTGTGCAAAAGCGTCCTGGATTACCCCGTCAGTCTCGATGAAAGAGAAAGTTCCTCCAGAACTCTCTGAAATCGAGTGCATTGACAATGCGTCATGATCGGCACCAAACCCAAAAGCATGGACTGGAATCTTAAAACCGGAACTGTCTTCCGTGTGAATAGACAAAGGAAGGAGTGACTGATAACTTGGTTGATTCTGGTTGCCATCAGCATTACTGACTGAATTTGTGTCTTGCCCATCAGAAAGTAATATTATACTGGAAACTGGATTTTTTTCCCTGCGATCTTCCATTATTTTGGCACCCTTCCTCAAACCTTCGGCAATGTTTGTCCCTCCATTTGCAATCAAAGAGCTAACGGCTTGCAATGCTAGCTGCCGTCCCATTTCAGACATCCTTGAAAGGGGGAAAAGTCGGCTGGCCTTTGACGAGAAGACGACTACTGCCAGCCTGTCATTTGGACCAAGATTCTGTATCACAAACCCCATGGCTCTCTTTAACAATGCAAGCTTAGCACCTGACATGCTACCACTGATGTCAAGAACAGTAACAAGATCAACTGGAGCACGACAAGTTCGAGAATTTTGGTTCAAACTATCCTGGTCCCCACTGGAATTTGAAGAAGGAGCTTTCAGATGAAGCAAGATGTTGAAGTCAACAAATGTACTCGACTGTGGAACTGCTGGATATTCCGAGTATGTCTTAATCGTAACTCTACTCGGGTCATCACAATCTTCAGCATTCTTGTTTGACGAGCTTCTTCCGGATGAGCCAGTTTGACAATCCAACAGCTCGTCATCATTGAAAATTGCTGGCTCAGGGCGGTGAAATAGTTGAGCATTGCGTCGAATGGAATTGCGTCGAGGAGGTAATTGACTGGGTACTGTCATTAAAGCATCATTCTGGAGTGAACCTATAGGATTGACTCTTGCCCTTCCAACTGGAGGATCCAGGCTCGGGCTCTGCAGAGGAATTTCTTTCCACTTTGCTCTGCAAACCGGGCAAATCTGGTTTCCGTGTTTGACATTTGAAGCAATACAATGGAAATGAAAGGAATGCGAACANCTTCCGGATGAGCCAGTTTGACAATCCAACAGCTCGTCATCATTGAAAATTGCTGGCTCAGGGCGGTGAAATAGTTGAGCATTGCGTCGAGGAGGTAATTGACTGGGTACTGTCATTAAAGCATCATTCTGGAGTGAACCTATAGGATTGACTCTTGCCCTTCCAACTGGAGGATCCAGGCTCGGGCTCTGCAGAGGAATTTCTTTCCACTTTGCTCTGCAAACCGGGCAAATCTGGTTTCCGTGTTTGACATTTGAAGCAATACAATGGAAATGAAAGGAATGCGAACATTCTGCAGTGAATATCGCATGTCCATCCCCTCGTCTCATTGATGCTAAACATATTGAGCAGGTCTTCTGAAAATCAAAGGAAAACACACGAGGGAAAAACATTTAAACAGAACATATAAAACATTATACGAGCAGAAAAATTCAAAACAAACATAAAATGAAAGAAGGAGCAGAACAAAATAGAAAACCGGCGCAAGCCTAGGCCACATGCAGAACTTACACTCCTTTGATCGCTTCGATTTTTCAGTAATCGTATACAGCAGAATTCAAATACCATCAAAGAAATAGTAATATCACACATGTTAAGTTCGTTAAACAGAAAAGGCATCAAACTTTCTTTTCTTTTGCT
>CAIGRH010237886.1:0-12192 GCA_903798295.1 Fraxinus nigra | reverse complement strand
TTGCAACCATTGCATATGACATAAAACTAAATTGGGCTAGGTAATAAGAGTTGGTTTGTCTGGTCCCAACATGTTACATTAAAAGGGAATTCAAATATGCAGTACATAAAAAAGGGAATTGAAATATGCAGCCAACTGCAGACTTGAACTTGTTCTGAAATGGTTTCATAAGAGACGTTTCCAAAGAAAGTGCCCTTGTTTAATTTCTATTATTTTTAAAATACAATTTGCTCCCTTTTATTTCCATTAGAAAGAAGCCTCCAAAAAGCATGACATAATTTAGAAACAATCAAATAATTTGATAGTCAAGTCGCCATTCGTTTGAGCTTCGGAACGTTCATTTTGTAGCCACAAACAAAATAATCATTTTTTTAACTTATTTGTTTTACCTTTGGTACTAACGTCGGCAACTATTATTGAGTTTTTAAAAAATGACACTTTGCTTGTCTTGATTTCTAGCGTACTTTGTTGAAAAAAAAAACTAAGAAATGTGTAGCGGAATTTCATTTTACAATGATGTAGAAGTTTCAACTTTTGCTTTTATCCATTAAACATTGAGGTGTCAAATTCTCTTCAAACAATGCTTTAATATTTCAAAATCTAAATAATATATTGCATCCAGTATTTTTTTCCACTTTCATTTTTTCCTACACTTTCAAAATAATTACAAAACAAAATCCATGATTTAATGATGCTACAACAAAGTAATATAGAAAAATAGACACTTACGCTCCAGAGGAAGCCAGTATTCCAGCATTGAAAAGGCTTCCATACTACAGACCACACAAATAACAACTATACTAAAGTTATCAAAATATATAACATTGAAATAGGCACATGAAGTCAAAATTAATGAATACTCTGTTTCGGTAGCTTCTAACAGCGATAGCAACCAAGAGAATACAAGTAAATGTTGACGTTTTACATATCCATACATCAATCTTTTTTCAATTCATATCTCACACTGAACGGTGAAAACAAACCTTCTCTTTTATATATTGTAAAGGATAAAGGACATAGTAGAGGCTGACACCTTCACTGTAAGACCAAAACATAGATAGTAATGTCCACAACAAAAAATCAAAAAGGGGAAATCATATTATTGCCTGCTAAAATACATCTTCAACAAAACAAAGTGTGGACATGTGTTAGATATAGTTACCAGCAGATGGGAGGGAAGAACTTGGGCGAAGGCTGAATTAGGAAATTGGGAATATTATTGTAACTTACCAAAGGAACATAGACATCACAACTCTCTACAACGTTTGGAGATATAGGAAAGACCAAATAAAATCAATTTATTTCTAAATAAACGATTCTCCAAAGATCTGTAATCACATTTTCAGCAGACTTTTAGGCGATACAATTTGAAATAACGAAACTCTGATAGACTTACTTACAACCCCATCTAAAATTCATAGACCTTGGCAAGAGTAAGAAAGTGTATGTGTTGTTAAACTTTATGAACCAGTGGCATTCACATATTTCTGTTAAGTATTTTTTGAAAAACACAAAATACTAAGAGTTCAGTTGGCAACGTCGAGCAAGGAAATAAATCATAATAAGCACAAAAACAATTATCTTTATAATGCACTATATACACATACGAAGATAATAATTAATGCAGCGCGCGAAATTACAATTTAATATCAGACCATGGACATGTAAAATATAAAGATACCTCAAAAAAAGAGAGGATGGATAAATTCACCAGGATTCCATGAGAATCAAGTTCTCAGGTCAAGGTTCAATTTAAACCATCAATTTGGAAAAGAACATAGCGACAAAACAACACACATTCAAGTACAAAAGAACTCCCAACGAAAGCGACAACAACAACAACAAAAACAAGAATAATAATTGTAATCATTTTTTAAGTTCGATTTAACTAACATTCTAGTTCCACCATGTGGGAAATATTACAAAATTCCAAATAAGTTGTAAATAAATCCACAATGCTGTAAAAAAACTAATAAATACTAAGTTTTATTAATTTGCACTACTTCAATAAAAAAATTTTGGTCATCACAATATCCATAAGACAACTAATGAAGCACATAAAAGTCAAACAATATATTAAAAACTAAAGGGTAGAAAAAAAATTATTTGAACAATCCGTAAATTGTGATATTCGGCGAGCTACACCATAAACTATGATATTCAGAGAGCTCCACCATAAACCACTGACGAATCGGAATACGAAATACATATGCCAAAAAATTTTTAGTACTTTCTTTTTTTTCCAAGACCACGGGATTCCATTGCAGACAAGATGCTCCAAAAGTTCCGGAACATAAAGAAAATTAGAAGCTGAAACCATAACAAATAAAAACCATTAGAATCAAACATTTGTTAAAAACGAAAAAACAATATTTGAAAGAAAACAAGTATCAAATAGATATAAATTCGAATCCCCTTTCTTCTGAATAAGAAATTACACAGAACTACAAACACAAAAAATAAGAGATTAATGATAATTTAACAGTAAATATAAAAAGCCAACATAAAAGGGGGAAACAATTAAACAACTACAAAGTAACATGACAGAGTTCCTGGAAATCCATTTTTTCTAGGAATTTTGAGTATTTTGGGAACAACCTCAAAGAACTTGCGGGGAACAGGAAAACATAAGACTTGACTAAATTCGAAATACCTCCGTNGAACATAAAGAAAATTAGAAGCTGAAACCATAACAAATAAAAACCATTAGAATCAAACATTTGTTAAAAACGAAAAAACAATATTTGAAAGAAAACAAGTATCAAATAGATATAAATTCGAATCCCCTTTCTTCTGAATAAGAAATTACACAGAACTACAAACACAAAAAATAAGAGATTAATGATAATTTAACAGTAAATATAAAAAGCCAACATAAAAGGGGGAAACAATTAAACAACTACAAAGTAACATGACAGAGTTCCTGGAAATCCATTTTTTCTAGGAATTTTGAGTATTTTGGGAACAACCTCAAAGAACTTGCGGGGAACAGGAAAACATAAGACTTGACTAAATTCGAAATACCTCCGTGATTCAACAACATTTGGTACTGTTTTCGGAAAACTTTTTAAAAGGCAGTGTTTTTAATTTTATAAGAACGTCACGTTTTTTTTTTGCACACACATTTCAAAACAAAAGATTAAAGCAATAACTTTAGTAAAAAACAATCAATCCAAAAGAATTTGTATTTCGTACGGAAAATTTAGCATAATTTATTGAACAAATAGATACCCAGATCCCTAAAAAACTCACATCTTTCATTCCATTACATTACTATAGCAGATGCATCTCCAACAAAACAAAGTGTGGACATGTGTTAGATATAGTTACCAGTAGATGGGAGGGAAGAACCCAAGTGAAATCAAGAATCCAAAAAAAAAATACGATACCGATATGAAAATCAAACAAGTGGAAAAAGAATCCACATTTTGATCTGTACAAAAAGTTGGGAAAAGTAAAGATCACAGAGTCTCTAAAACTTTACAAAATAATCAAACCCTAGACCCGAAGCATCTGGCTCTCAAATAACCTAAACATTTTACCGTGCACCATTAAATTCCCAATAGAAAACAACTATAAGTTGGGTGAAAATATTTCATTTCGATTTGTAGAGGGAAGGAAATGAAAAAAGCACCATCGATTCAGTTCTAGGGTTTGGTCGTCTAAAAAAAAAGCAAAAAAATCTGATAAAAATTCAATGTCAAGAATCTATTATCAAATGAGGTTTTGATGCAAAGATCAACGAAAAACATTGATTCATAGTAAAAATCTACATTCACTTACCAGAAAATCTTTTTCAATAATACTTTCGACCAATCTACGATGGAAACTTCAAAATCTGCAAAAGAAACACAAATATAGATGATTAGAACTTTTAGGTTTGTGAACATCGAAAAGTTTTTGATAAAATGGTGGGAAAAAATCGAAGAACAAAAATATGAGGTGAAGAAGAAGCTCAGGATTTTCGTCGAATGCAGAGTGAGAAACTGCGAAGGAAAAGTGTGTGTGAGAGAGAAATGTCGAGAGATAGAGATGGTGGAGTATGGGCTTGCGGCTGCGAAATTGGTTAGGGTTACAAATGAGAGAGATGGCATAGTGAAGGGAGAGACACAGAAAGAAGCAAATAATTGAGGCAAGGGGAAAAGTCGGGAAGAAAAATTAGGGCATTTTGGTTAGTGCTTCGTGACATAAGCAATACCTCAGCATGATGGAATATGAATAGTACCAAATTTCTCCTCTTTTATATATGTAAAGGATGTAGTCGTTTGCTTGTAAATTACATTCTTTTTTATCCACTTCCTCTGTGTAATGTAATATGCCATCAAAGCTATTGTCTCAAGATTCAATTCTTCTTCAACGGAGCACCATCGTTGTGACACGAGAAAAATAAACTCCATAAACATGGTTTTAAGCATCATCATGGCCATCTCATTCAAAACATGCATACAACAGCAACAATAACGCGAGTACCAATTCATCATCTCCGTATTTTGTTCACAGCTCGGATCGTCCCAAGACACATGTTGATTTCGATGAAGTTGAACGGTGCCAACTACAATTCATGGAGTAAACCCATGATACATGCTATTAGAGCAACCAATAGCATTTGATGTAATAATATGATCTTATCATGACTCGCACATTCAGTAGAACCCAACCTGACTAGAGGACTCGTTCGTGCTAAAACAACTCATCAAGGGTGGAAAAAACTTAACGATCATTTTTTTAACAGAAGAATGCGCTGCAATTTATCAAATTCAAAAGTCATTAGCCTTCCCTCTCAAGGTATCATGATAGTATTGGCCTATTTCACAAAGCTCAAGGCTCTTTGGAACGAGTTAGAGATATTGAAGATTCCTTGTAACAATATTAATGAGCACATAAACCAAATAGAAGATCGGATGATATAGTTTCTCGTTGGCCTCAATGATATCCACAATAGCATTCTTACCAATATTCTCGTCATGTCACTATTGCCAAATGTTCATCAGGCTCATTGAGATGGAACGCAGTGACAAATAACATCGGAAACAACTTATAACTTTCCCATTGCAATCACAATTCAGAGCCACCACAACAATTTCTTCAACAATCTAAACATTGCGACCATTGCAATAGAGATGGACATATAATTGATAATTGTCGGGCTCTGTGCAAATATTGTTACAGAAGGGGCTACACCGAAGACATGTAGATTCAAAAATAGCACTTGGACTTCCAACAACTCGTTAGCTAAATGGAATCAACACGATCAATCTCGACAACAACAACATGGTTCTCGTTCTTTTCATAATGTCAATGCAACGGAGTCTTCACAATCCACACATGGAGTCAATTATCAATAGAATAACTCGTTGAATAGTGCATATGGACTTTCTGCCAGTTAATTACAACAAATGCTCATGCATTATCTCTGATGACATCGAATCATGCCACTAGTAATAACAATGCTTATGCATATGCTTCGGTTGTGTTCTCTTCCGCTAATGCTATTAGTTTCGTGTTTCACCAAGCAAATGATCTTGGATGGGGGAGTAAAAAAACCGTATTACAATTTACAACTAATTCCACTATTTTCACCCACATAGAAACATCACCAATACCATTGTCAATTTACCTACTGGATCCTCGGCCCCCATAGCCTTCATTGGAATTATACGATTTATTATTGGTACATACCATGGTAAACAATACTAGCAAGCTCGCTACTGCTCCAATTTGTTGCCATTCTCTTTCCCATTTTTGGTATTGCAGGATTTGGCCATGGGTGATTGACTCAGGTGAGAAGCGTCGCATACCTCGCATCAAGTTTCTCCACTTTGGCCATAAAAAAGGCATCTTTTGATGAAATGGGTAAATTTCACTATGGGTCGCCGACTTTTCCATTAAATAGGAATTTCCCCCTCGTTCCCAAATTTCATTAATTTGCACAAGTGATCTTTCATGACTATTCCCATCCCATTTTTGCCGTTAAGATCTTGTAAAATGACATTTCCATCCTTTTTAACTTAAAAGAAATTAAAAAGAAAAAAAAAAGAAAAAAAAGACATTAACAAAAATAAATTAAAATTAACTTAAACGTTAAATGAATAGGAAAAAAGTAATATTTTTCTTTTCCACTTCACCCCTATTTCATCATTATCTTCTCCTTTACCCGAGTCCCCACCCCATCACATGATCATAGCTACCACCATTATCAGTCGCCTCAACTATTATCATCTCTTCTACAAAATGCCAGTCGTAACTACCATAATCTTAAAATAAAAATGAAGTTTTGAAGAATGCATTGTTAAAAAGTAGGAAAAATTTAAATTTACATATAAAATATTTTATTGTGTAAATGTGTAATTGAAAATAAATATTAAAAAAAAAACTGTTTTATAGGGAGACGAAAAGGGGCTTAATAAAAGGTTAGGGACGGAAGGTGGATAAAAATTAAATGAGACTAAATTCCTACAAAATGAAAAGGTTAGGGAGCCAAATTGAAATTTACCCAAATAAAATTTGCCAGGAGAGCCCCACTCTTCCCTAAAACCCTCTCTCCTTGTCCGTGTTTATATATAAATTTATCCAAAACCCTAGCCCCTTTCAGCAGAAAAAAGAAAGAGAAAAAAGGCAAAAGAGAGAGCCCTACTGTTAATCCGCCGAGCCGTTTTTAGGAAGCAATCAGAAATCTGTAATTACTGTGCGTAAAAATGATTTGAAGAGGAAAAGCTGAAAATTATTCGAAGTACGTTCAACCTTCTTGAGCAATTTGTTTACATGTAATTATTGAGGCGAATCTTCCTTCTATATTTCAGGAGGCAGTGGTCGAGTAAGAACGATGTTACTGTTGTTTGAAACTCCGGCGGGTTTTGCCCTTTTCAAAGTATTGGATGAAGGCAAGCTCTCTAAAGTTGAGGTACTGATTTGTTCAAACTCCATCTGGGTTTTTCTCTTTTCATTAATTTCGGTTTTTTAGTTATTTGATGGAGGCAACCTTATTGTTTGCAGGACTTATGGAAGGAATTTTCCACTGCTGACTCGGCTCGACAGGTTATTTCCTTGTTGCTCAATATTTTATGAGGCCACCTCGCATATGCATGCATACTGAAACACATAAAAGAGAAATATTTTTTATGTGAATATTTGTTTATGATTGTTCCAGCAGTAGTCTACAATTTACAATTCGGGGTAATGTACGCAAACAACTTAACTTTCTAGAAAAACAAAACAATTTCTGGACTGTAATGATTCAATACAGAAAAAATCCTGTTTGTGATGCAATTAGTGACTTTTGTGATTCCAACAACAGGTTGTCAAGCTAAAAGCTTTTTCTAAGTTTGAGAACACATCGGAGGCTCTATCAGCAGCCACCTTATTGATAGAAAGTAAGCCTAGCAAAGGTCTTCGCAAGTTCTTGCGCTCCCATTGCGAAAGCGACATTTTAGCTGTGGCTGATTCAAAACTTGGGAATGCAATCAAGGAGAAGCTGGTGAGTTGTCACCATAGACTATGAGCTTGTTACATGATTGATCAGTGATTCGGTTGTATTGCCTGCATTGGTTTCTGCCATTTAAGTTAATGATTTATTACTTGCAGCAAATTGAATGTGTTCACAACAATGCTGTCATGGAACTGATGAGAGGGGTCAGAAGTCATTTGACTGAACTCGTATCTGGACTAGCTGCGCAAGATTTGGCTCCAATGAGTTTGGGTTTATCTCACAGCCTTTCAAGATACAAGTTAAAATTCAGCCCAGATAAGGTGAATTGCTATATTCTGACACGATTAAATTTTTCTACGATTGTTTGTGGAAAATATAAACAATGGATTGGGCAATATACTATCTAAGACATGTTATTGAAACTGTGTTAGAGAACAATACTCTGTCTAGAGAATAAAACCTGACAATACTCCACAGGATTTTCACATTAATCTGTGTATGTCATGGAATACAAAGCTGTGGAGTCATGTTACTAGGAGTATTATAATTGACTACACGATACTTGTTGAGTTGGTCAATATCTGTCAATAATATGCTATTTTTTTAATAACAAAATATTTTGCTATTGATCTTTAGGTAAATCTTACATGATCTTATAACCGTTTACTTTTCCTCGTGAAAAAATGAAGGTAGTGCCTTAATGAGAAACTTTTGGCAACTATGTTTTCTGTTTTAAGGGAAAAAATGTGAATTTTCTGATTTGAAAAAGGAAAAAGTACTCAGTATAGTTCTCCAAGTTTATGAAAATTTATGTGAAGTTTGATGATATCATTGACCGTCAGTATCCATTCTGCTGATGGGTTGTAATTGATTCTGTGGTTGCTTTAACCCGTCATGAATCTAATTAACAGTTTCTTTCCTTTTGTAATTGGTTGTGTGCTTCTCATTTTATTTATGTGCCAGACAATGTTTAATTTTTCATTAATTTGTTTTTTGGTCAGTGGAAGAGTTAATAATCAAAATCCAAAATGAACAGGGCCTTGAGTTACTTGAGTCTTACTTGTTCTCTCATCTTTTGCTGCTAATTTATAAGGCTCTTCTTTGTTTCGAACTAGGTTGATACAATGATCATACAAGCCATTAGCTTGTTGGATGACCTTGACAAAGAGCTGAACACATATGCAATGAGAGTAAGGGAATGGTATGGTTGGCATTTTCCAGAACTTGCAAAGATTGTACAAGACAATATCCTTTATGCCAAGACGGTGAAGCTGATGGGTAACCGTACAAATGCCGCGAAACTTGATTTCTCTGAGGTAGAGATTTAACTTCTGCATGTTCCCCTCATCTACTCCAGCTATAAAAATAGACACGCTCGAAAATAGTGTGATAGCTCTGAATTTGATTCTGTTGATGCTATGGGAGCCCTAGACTTGGAATATGATTCTGTTGATGCTTATATGTGTTGTTAAATTGTTTATAGATACTTCCAGAAGAGGTCGAGGCTGAACTAAAAGAGGCAGCCATGATTTCTATGGGAACCGAAGTTAGTGACCTTGATTTGGAAAATATCAAAGATTTGTGCAACCAAGTTCTCTCACTGGCAGAATATAGAGCTCAACTGTTTGATTATTTAAAAAGCAGGATGAACACCATTGCTCCAAATCTCACTGCTCTTGTTGGAGAACTTGTTGGTGCTCGCCTTATTGCTCATGGAGGCAGCTTGTTGAATCTTGCTAAGCAACCGGGAAGTACAGTTCAGATACTTGGTGCAGAAAAGGCTCTTTTTAGAGCTCTGAAAACAAAGCACGCAACTCCTAAATATGGTCTTATATACCATGCATCTTTAATTGGTCAAGCAGCACCAAAACACAAGGGAAAAATTTCCCGATCTCTTGCTGCCAAAAGTGCGTTGGCTATTCGATGTGATGCTCTTGGAGATGGCCTAGATAATTCTATGGGAATGGAAAGTAGGTTAAAGGTAATTCAGTTTCCAGATTTAGGAAAATGATATATGCTTTCTGTTTATTGTTGTTTCTTGTTAGAACTTCTCTCACACTTCACTTCTGTAGCTTGAAGCACGGCTGAGAAACTTAGAAGGCAGAGAGTTGGGTCTGTCTGCTGGATCTGCTAAAGGCAAACCCAAGATAGAATTCTACGACAAGGACCGTAAAAAGGGTTCAGGAGGATTGATCACCCCAGCCAAGGTCTCTGTTTTATTTCACTTCCTTAATGCTATCATATATTTCACTTTTGCATGCCTTCATTGATATCGTTATCTATGCAGACATACAATCCTTCAGCTGATTCAATTCTTGGGCTGACTAAACCATCGTCCCAGAAGAATGCAGACGAGGTTCCTGTTATAAATGAAGAACAACAAAAAAAGAAAAAGAAGAGGAAGAATGCTAATGCGGAAGAAGGCACTGTCATGTCAAACGATGCAGTCAACGATACAGAACCGAATAGTGAGGCAGTCAGGAAAAAGGAAAAGAAGAAGAAAAAGCAATTAGCTGAAAATGCTGAGTTGCAGAATGAAGTTGATAATGTTGAAGTGGGAGAAAAGAAAAAGAAGAGAAAACGTGCAGAGCCGGATGGAGAAGTTGAACACCCCTCCAAAAAGAGGGACAAAAAGAAGAAGAAAAGCCAAGACTGATCTGTTAGAAATCTGCAAAAGCAGTACATTTGAGTTTCTTGGGCAGGTGGTGTTTTGTATTGTCTGTAGCATCGATGAACTTATTTTAGCTTATATCATTTTCCTAGCAGGAAGTTGGAGAACGTTTTCAAGCAACGACAGGAATTTTTGGCAGCCAATTACATGCACAAGAGCTCAGCACAAGGAAAACTGCTTTAGTTTTGAGGCATGTTATAGGTTCTTCTGCAATTTTTCTATTAGAACTGATGATAGGATCTCATTTCTTTTGGCTGCTGGTGCACATTTAGGGGAGCTTCACGATGGTGAATGATTTCGTGAAAAAATGTGAAGTGGTCGAGAAGAGAAGATATAAGCTGGATTTTTGTTGCTTTTCAGCAGCCTTTTAGATGATTTTATGCCGCTTAGTTTATCAATCTGGCCTTGTGACTTACATCTCGAAATCTCATCAATGTGTTGGGAGGGTTATTTTATGCTGTTATTGATTATTGATTTTGATCTTCATCCTATTCAAAAATTTTGGTTTGAGTTTTGGAAAATTTGATAAGCTTGTTCTTAATCTCAATAAGAAGATTCTATCGTTAGTTAAATTATAAATTTCAGGGAATCAGCTACCATGACTAAGATTTGACTAAATAATATTAAAAAATCCTAGTAGATTGAATTCTTTGTATTTCAATATTCTACTGAGACTCAAATCTATTAACCTTTTTCTAAAAAATTAAACCATTGTTTGGTGCACATTTTCATTTTCATTCTTCTATTCATTTTCAATCACACATTATTCAATAAAATAATATTTTCTATTACATCAATAGTTTTTCCTTCTTTTTTAACTACACATTCTCCATCAATCTACTATTTCTAAATACATTTTTTTAAAATAATGTGGTTCAAACACATCCTAAATATATGTGTGTGTATCAAAAAGTTAAGTTACATCTTTAGTCAATAGTACATTGTTGAATGATCTACTTTAATCTTAGGATCATGCTATTTGTACATCGAAGTGTCTCCCTCTTAAGAGGAGATCTGTACATCGGGGTGTCAACCCCGATGTACAAGCATCATTACCCCCTATTAGGATTGTTGACTTGAAAAAGTCAATCTTTAACATGGCATTTGTCTTGCATGTTACCTACTCACTCCGTCGCTCCCATTATTCCAAAAAAATCTTTTTTTCTCAACTACACAATCTTTCATAAAATAATATTACACGAAAATAAAAAAATTTCCTTCTTTTTAATTACACATTCTCCAACAAACTGAAAAAATAAAATTTAGGATAGAAATTTAAGAAAGAAATTTGTCCTCTTAAAACTCAATATATATGATTCAATTTTTTTTTATGATGAAATACTATAAATGAGCAGATTTTTGATATTACATTTGATACATAAGAATTAATTTCTAATATATGTATTTAAACACTTATTAAAATTTCTGGATACATGAATAAAAATATTTTCATCTATAATAATTCTAGATTTATTAAGTCAAGGTTTATTGAATCTAGATTAATATAAATGTTAATTAATCGAGAATTAAAAACACGAAATTCATACATGACAATATTTTTTGAAGTATTTATTATATATTGAAAAATGAAAAATAAAGTACTATTAAAATAATTGAATTATAGTAGGATTAAAATCGCAAAAACAAAAAAAAAATTCTCCTTGATCTGGTATTTAATATATTATAGATAAGAGATTCTATCTTCACTATTTGAGGAACAAGTATTTTTTTTATTTAAATTTGGAGGGATCCTAACTCCATGTGTCTTATTTTTCATTGGCTGGCGTGACTCCTTGCGTTACGGTAAGTTTCTTTTATTAAGTTTATTTTCTTGTCTAATTAAGTTCTCTAGTAGAAATTGATTTTGTTATATCTTCCTTGATCTCAAGGAATTCATATGCTAATTTTAAGAGATTGACAAGGTAGCTTTCTCAACCAATATTTCTTACCTAAAACATGTCGAAGATCATATCCGATTATCAGGGGTAGAGCCAGAAATTTCATTCATTGTGGGTACAATTTAATCGACCTTGCATCCACTTGTTTTTGTGAAACATGCCAATGAACTCATATGTCTTATATATATATATATATA
>CAIGRH010237883.1:0-12701 GCA_903798295.1 Fraxinus nigra | reverse complement strand
TTTTTTGTGAATGATTGATTTTGGTGACATCTTGGGTTAATAAAAAAAATTGAAGTTGAAAAACGTACTTGTGTCCAAAATTTGGCATCTTTTTAACCATGTCCCCGTATCCTATATTTTAGAAAATAATGGATTTGACACTTAGATACATATTTGTACCTGAATCCGAGCATCATAGGACCTCGTATTCCTTAGCTCAGAGGATATATTTTCGAAGAAAGGTACACAGATTTGAGCAAACCATTAAAAAGGTGTTCAAGCTTTCTTAGTATTCTATCACCATCCCTTTTCTTCACACATAAGTGTGCAGTTGCCCACCCATACTACCAACTCCATAAAAATTGAAATAACCAAGATTAGCAGAAACATCATACTGCCAGTGACAACTAACAGGAGCTCCAGATCTAAGGGTAGCAAAATATCTATTTCAACCACACACAACAATAATCTACCCATTCCTGTAAACAAGGAATAAAAAGCAAAACAGGATTCAACTTTTCGAAACACCAATAGAACAGAAGGCTTAAAAATAGCTTGCAATCATAATAAAATAGTGTCTCCATTACAAACCAGGGGTATAGAAGACAATTTGTGTTATACCTTGCCAATGAAGCAGGCTCCCATGTTGATGGAACTTCTTTTTTTACGTGATCACAGAGCACCATCTGAGATTTTTCAAGTGCAACTGTGTAGAGTGTTATGAACATTCCATCAAAAGCAAGGGTTTTTGTGTACGCTGCATCTTTTTGCCAACTACCAGAAAATTCAAACATAAAATTGAAGAGCCCAGAAGGGATTTTTCCGGTCAATGACAGCTCTTGGTTAAATTGCTCTGACATCTAGAGAGTAATTTGCAAACAAAAATCATGAAATTAGAGATGAAAATGACGTGGTACAAGTCACAACATGAAGCATCGAGAAGTAGAACCATTTAAAAGTAGGCAGAGAATATGTGTGCATTTAATTATTCTTCCAATCTTCTTCAACTTTTTCAAATAAATTTATTGTTTCATTTTGTGTTTATGCTTGGTGAATGGAGAGAAGGAGAAAATATTCATTTAAGACGTTGTCGAAGCATTACATGAAACAAAGTTTTATGTGTAGACATTTCACAACATTCTTGCTCCAGATGACAAGAATACTCAATAATATTAACAGGTAATTGAAGTATGGTAACGTCGTCAAGCTAGTACATAGTTAACACCATTGAAAAGGACAGAGGGAGAGAGAGATAACTATATATTTTAAGCAAGATTGCTGCTTGGCATCAAAACCACATTGATGCACCTTCAAATAAACGGCTACAACCATGTAAAATAAGACTTCCTGGCAGCCAACAACCAAGAATGTGCATGATAAAAAATGAAAAAAAACATAAATTCTTAGGAAAATTGGGTGCACACTATATACCAATGAGTTATAGGTACTTCCATAAATAGCTAAACGAAAGGAATGAATAAGTAGTGAAAGTAAACAAAACGAAACCTGCTGAAAGGATAGAACATCTGAGCGAAATCTTGTCCTCTCTCCTTTATCGCACTTGATCGATTTTGAAACGTTTGGCATAGAAGTCCCACCAGGTAGAACAATCTCCCTACCCTGATCCTCATCGATCTCAATCAAACGTGAATCTCCTTTACAGTACTTCAACCTCAGATCTTCGGATATGTCATATCCGCGTCCAATCGACTGAATGGCAACCTTGGCTGCTTCTGACGCTGGAAGCTTAAGCGCCATTGCTCAGAACATAACAATCTTTCTATAAAAAAATGTCAAAGCCTAACAAAAGTAGCTGAAAATTGAGCCTATATTATGTCACGATTTTCAACAAAATTTATCAAATGAAATCACTAACTATCATAAATTCCGAGCCAAAATTTGGGGTTCCCTTCTCTTAAATCTGCCCTCTCGACATTCAAGCTCGGAATCCCAAAATCCAAAGATCGACGAATCAATCTGGAAACTCTCAACCAGGTAGAAATCGCATCAAAATCTACGAATATTTCAGCTTCAAAAGTAAAAATTAGTTGTTTCCTTTGTCAAATTCAAGGTTTCTACTTCAACAAGCTCAAAGACCGAAAACCAAGGTCCTGCATAGTCAAATTCGAATTCACTTTCTTCAATAAAATCTTCTACTTCTCTGATTCAATCTAAGTCAGACAGAATTCATTCACGGAACCCTAGAATTTCTCCGCCCTAAATAAGAGGGGAAAAAATAAGAAAAATCTCAGAGCCTGTAGTCTGGTACACCATACCCTAATTATTGAAGTGAGATTGAATTTCAAGCTCAGATCTAAAGAAAAATAGAGCCCTTTTTCCACGAAGTAGAGTAGACTAAAGACTTTGAGTTAAGGGGAAGAATTTGTAGATTTGTTATTTCGGAATATAAATTTGAAAATGACTGGAGTGAATGAAGAGCTTCGGAAATTGTGTGTGTAATTTATTGAATTTTTTTTTTTTAAAAAAAGGAAAATATAAATATCGTTACTCTTTATCATACCACGTGTTATTGTTAAATGTCTAATGGTCGTCCCACCAATTAGAAATTTTCAAGGGAAAGTAGGCAGGCCTTTCACTCATGGGATTCACTTGTGGTTAAGTTATGATTTTTACAAACAATGCCAATTTGTGGACATTCAAATTTAATTGGGACTAACGCATCAATAAATCATACTTCGGACTTTTTTCTAAGCGTATGTTAAATGCATACTTGAAATGCAAGACTTAAGCCTCTCCAAACACAAAGGATGAGGATGGTCACAATCATATATACTCCAAAGCTCAAATTAAGCAAAAGGGATAAGTCAAAATATATTGAGTGAGTGGTAACAACAAAAGGAGAGGAAATATGGGATATGAATTTGTCTCGTAAAAAGACTTAGCAAGGTTGTAATTACATTTGAATGATACTAACCAAACTTCATGATGTCACAATGTTGTGTCTTATGAATCAATAAGTATGTGCTTCACACACTGTCTTAGACGTAAAATGTGAAATTTGACTCACAATCATTGTTGTAGAAGACGTTTCATCAATCACATCTCACGTGACTTTATATTTCAAAGTACAAGCCCATCTTATTTGGATAAGGATAATGGTTCCTCTCATCACTCGGAGTCAAGTGTTGACCCTCATTAGTCGACAAGGCATCTGCTATGCGTTTAATGCCCTGGAAAGCGATGGTCAAGGAGGTGATGCGATGCTCCTTCATTGCCTCTTGAGAGATATAAAATGAGGCATCAGCAAATTCTTACTCGCGCTTTTCTTAATTGGTAGCCACATGACTTGTCACGTAGGCAAAGAACGTCATTGATGGATTAGAAAGGCACAAAGGTAGATATCATTACAATGTACTCTTAAACCTTCGTACAACTGGTAACAATGTTAAATGAATCTCGGAACAAACTGCACAGACCTGCCTACAAAGTTGTGGATTTCGATTCTTGCTAATGATTAAGCTAACTATCGTATTAAGACATGATTACTCATTTTTTAACTATTTATTTTTATATAGTTTGTGCGTAAACCCTTCCATGAATTATAATTTTGTTTTTGTTGAATGTTTGTCTAAAGACCCTTGATTGAAATTGTCATTCTTTTCGTTCAGAAACAGTTTTGTTCCTTAAAAATTTATCTTTATTTAAGTCTCAACATTGTTCTTTTAGTGGTAGTGTGTGATTCTTAGCCGATCACTATTTCTCCATTCAAGGCTATCCGGCAATGTAGCACCAATCTTTTCGACAAATTATCTTTCTTCACAAGTCGACCGAAGGGATTCATCCAGTAAGTAATCAAATGGTCCCTATAGGTCTTCCTTCAGTTCAAAAGCACAAAATTTGTTCTTGAAAGTACATTTATTAGTTCTCTTATTTTCTTCCACTTCTCGAGAGACAAGGTTCAAGTAGAATTTGCTTCTTGCTCTTTGAGTCCAGAGGACGAAAAGAAAGGTGCAAAATGATTGTTAACCAATTTCATCGTTTGCAGGTTGTTTACATTTTACCGCTGTAAGTTGGAAATCCGCCAAAGTTTTCTCAGCGCACATTGTTATCCATGGAGAATTACCAAGTTGTTTAGGTGGTTTTTTGACCAAAAAAGTTAGTTCCTAATTACCAAATTTTGACTTCAACAAACTAATATTCAACTGTCCTTTCAAGAATGGGACAGAATTATCTGAATTGCTCTATTAGGTACGGTCTGGTAATTGTGCATACTGCTCACTACTTGGCAGATTTTCACCCCACCCACTAATAATTCATTGAATCAACACAGCTAAATCTATACATAAATCACAGACTTGTTTTCACAGACAAACATGTTCTCCTTAAATGATAAAATTCTGAGAAAAAATGAGATCAATCTCCATCTAAGACCCTATACTTGAAATTTTTCTTTCATACTTTCCATTCAACATCTTTCTTGTGTATATGCATGCACCTCTTCTTCATCCACAAGAAATTATCACTAAATATTCTTCTGGGCCAAGAAAAAAGTTAGTCCAAAAGCAAAAGAAAATGAATGGTCATTCCAAAACCAGATACTTGTACACCATAAAATCATCGCATCTTCTCTCTTCCTCCCAAAAACCAAATCACAGTTTTGAGTCAGCGGTTAAAACCCATGATGATTTCTCTTCAGAGTTAGAGGATGAATATAGCATTGGGAAGAGATTTGGTGCATTGAAATTGAACGGAAATGGTTCAATATCTTCTTCGTTCCAACTTTGCTCAAGGGCTTTCTCATTGAGAAGATCTTCATCTGTTTCTGAAAGGTATTGCAGGATCCATGACCAGTATGCTTTACTAGCATCTCCACTTGAGGATGACCTTGAATCTGTCAGAAACAGCAAGAAAAAGAGAAACAGTGGTGGCAAGGTCTTGAAGGCCTGTAAGCGCATTTTTGGACTCTAGTTAGAGAGAGTGACACTTTTTTTTTTCACAATCATGAATGAATAATGAACTTGTCTTTGCTGCATAAATCAGATTTTGAGGGCTATTTCTGTTAGCCTATTATCTTTTGATTGTTTTTACTAAATTAAACGGTAGTATTTGAAGAGTTTTCTTTTAGTCCAATAAAATGGGTTATATAAAAATATTTAATGATAGGCTTGCTGCCATTCTCACATTTAAGTTACATATATTATAGAGAAATGGATTACAAAGACAGTTGTAAAACAGTGTTTCCTTCAAATCATTGGTCAGGGGATTGCCAAACAATGGAAGTGCAAGCAAAGCCATCTCAATATTCTACATTGTTTTGCACGTTTGCCATATGCGCTTAAACTTTACATGAACAATCTTAAAAGGTAGCAATACTATGAGCCCATTTCGCGAAATTTCTGCTTTTTATAGAAAAGCCTTCTAAAAAATTTACCGTATATCCGTTTCCTCTAAAAGCTCTTATAACCCGACAAAGTACTTCCATAGAATTATGCAACATATTTTCTTAATTTCAAAAGTAATTTTTGACTTTTCAAAAGGCCTACCAAATGAGAGCTAATTACATCATCCAAACAACAAAATATCAAAGATTAAAATTGCAGAATATAACTCCTCAAAATTTGTTAATATCAATGATAAAAGGGTATTTCTGAGTTCTCAGTAGTAGATTCTTAAATTGATGCCTTTTTTAACAAAGTTCAAAGGGTGGAGCCTTCTCCATTTTAGTCCCTTCGGATAAAACTGGTCAAATTATGACACAACAAATCCACATAAAACATCAAAGTAATAATTAAGTAAACACGGAGTCGATTACAAAACTAAATGAAAAATTCAAAGCAAATTTCTATAGCAAATTGTCATATGCATCCAAACCGTTAAAAAATAAAAATACAATTTGACGCACCTGGGGTTGGTAGTACCCACTTCCCCTTGTACACCTATATTAAGCCCTTTCAATCTCTATTATACCTATTTCCACCACCCCTCATTGATCAATTCGAACAAAAATAATCCTTATGTCGGAAGTAAAAAATTGAAAGTCGTTATAATGACAAAGCTCTGTATCCATTCCCACTCTGCCTCACTTGCTATCTGTGAAATCTGCATCTATGACATCTCCTTCGGGTCCCTTGTCTGACGATTCCGAAGGGCCTGCTCCACCACCAGGAGCTGGGCCAGCACCAGGTGCAGCACCTGGTTGATTGTATAGCGACTGGCCAAGCTGCATCACTTCCTGGTTCAGGGCTGTCATAGCATCCTTAATGGCTTGGGTCGAGCCACCCGATATGGCATCCTTAAGCTCTCCAAGTTTTGTCTCAACCTTTTCTTTAACGGGGGCAGGAACTTTATCACCAAGTTCCTTCAACTGTTTCTCTGTTTGATAAACAACGGAATCGGCTTGATTCTTGGTATCTATGGCATCTCTCTTCTCCTTGTCTTCCTTGGCAAACCTTTCAGCTTCTTTGACCATTTTCTCTACCTACAAAATTTCAAATTATAAATGTAACATAAATCAAAAAGGCTACCGGTCTTTTTGTAACAAATGCACCAAACCAAAAACACAGTGTCTACTATAAGTGCACCATCATTAGTGGCTTCCTCAATATAGTTATCCACAAACCGCTGCAAAGAAGCCATTAATTAGTGGGAAAATGATTTAATTAAGGGTGTGTTTGAGCAACATTATTTTCGAAGAATATATTTTGAAATAGTAGTTTGATGAAGAATGTGTGGTTGAAAAAGAAGGAAAGATTATTGATGTGATGGAAAATATTATTTTATTGAAAAATGTGTGGTTGAAAATGAGTAGAAGAATGAGAACGAAAATTTTAATGTGGGTCAAATAGGGGCTAAATCTCAAATTATTGCCCATCACAAATCACGATTCATGGCTCGATACACATGCAGTTGCATAGAAGTTTCTGTTGGTTAAAACATCATCAAAAACTCGTACCTCGTCGCTAGGCAATGTGCTAGCACCAGTAATGGTGATATCTTGCTTCTTTCCAGTTCCTTTGTCAACTGCAGCGACAGAGAGTATGCCGTTTGCATCAATGTCAAATTTGACTTCAATTTGAGGAACTCCGCGTGGGGCAGGTGGTATTCCATCTAGACGGAAGCTGCCCAAAGACTTGTTGTCCCTAACAAATTCTCTTTCACCCTGAAGGACATTAATTTCAACACTTGTCTGACCATCGGCAGCCGTTGAGAACACTTCTGATTTTGAAGTGGGCAATGTTGTATTTCTTGGAATAATCTTTGTCATCACACCTCCAAGGGTTTCCAGCCCCAAAGACAACGGTGACACATCTAGAAGGACGATATCACTGACATCTCCAGCCAAGACACCAGCCTAAGCAAATAAGGTAGATAGGTGTAAAAAAGAGAGTAACCTATAAAAATCATAGGCGTCCAAGAAAGCAGAAGTGGGAACAGGGGAAACCTGGACAGCAGCTCCAAGGGCCACAACTTCATCAGGATTGACTGTAACATTGGGGTCTTTTCCAGTCAGTTTCTTAACAAGTTCCTGAACAGCTGGAATACGAGTTGAACCACCAACTAGGATGACCTCATCTATATCACTAAATGAAAGTTTTGCATCCCTCAAGGCATTTTGGACAGGTGTTTTCAGCCTGTGAAAGAAAGATAATACCTAAGTATCTTAACACGAGCTCATTAAAAAGGAGCAATAACTTAAGAAATTGATAACTGTCTTAAAAATTGCTTTCAGCTCCCAGTACCTGTCAAGCAAATCAGAGCATAATTCCTCAAATTTAGCTCGGGTAAGAGTGGTTTCAATATGTTTGGGACCATCTGCTGTGGCAGTAATGAAAGGCAAGCTAGGCAATAGAGAGAAAACTAATCAGTATAAAATGCAAGCAGAAAATTCCAAAGGCAGTTGCAAATATACAAACGTGCCTGATATTAGTCTGTGTTAAAGATGATAGCTCCATTTTAGCTTTCTCTGCCGTCTCAGTCAGACGCTGAAGAGCTTGTTTGTCCTTCAAAAGATCTATACCTTCATCTTTCTTGAAATTTGTAGCAAGCCAATCAACAATTCTCTGGATAATAACGCATACATGTGAATGACTGGAGCAATCGGCAAATCAAGTGCAGAACATAAATGAAGTACAAGGAAAAGGCAAGTCATAGCTCAAGCAGATAGACTAACAAGTTATTTTGAAAGATCTGTGGAAGGAACGCGGACCTTATCAAAGTCATCACCACCAAGATGTGTATCCCCAGAAGTAGACAGAACCTCAAAAACACCATCACCAACCTCGAGAACTACAGTAACAGGAATAAAAATAAATCATTGAAACTTCACAATGCACAAAATGCAATGTTTTAAATTTCAAATAGTTTCAATACAAATCAATGCTCAAGCCATCACAGCATATGGGAAAGTACAGCCTAAGGTCCAGAAGACAGTACCAGATGGGATAAGTCAGTAAATTGGGACAGTCTTCGTACCTGAAACATCAAATGTACCACCTCCGAGGTCAAAAACCAGAATGGTCTCATTGCTTTTTCTTTCAAAACCATAAGCCAATGAGGCAGCAGTAGGTTCATTTATGATCCGGAGAACCTCCAAACCAGCAATACGACCAGCATCCTTGGTCGCTGTCCTCTGAGAATCATTAAAGTAAGCAGGAACTGTGACAACAGCTTTAGTAACCTTGTTGTTCAAAAACTTTGATGCATCATCAACAAGCTTCCTCAAAACCTATATGGGGAAAGTTAAAAGAACCATTAGATGAACTTCATTATATTAGGACGGCAATCAAGAATATGCAAGAAGATAGTCCATGAAGAACTATCTTTCCACGAAAAAAAATGATTGATAAATCATCAAAGGACGTGATACCTTATCAATTAGTGCTAATAAACATATCAATGAGAGGAAATTTGCCTCAATTTTTGTATGCACCACTGGTCACAAACTGCTAGGGATTTGAGCAGTAAGCCTGGAAGGTGTAGTGATAATTGATCTTAGAGAAGGACCTCTTAAAAAGGCAAAATCATTTGCCCTTCATCTCTTATTTCATTCTCTTTAAGACTGTAATACCGAGTATACGAGCACACATGCATGTCCTTACACGTTTTGCATATTATAATAAATAAAGGAGAAGTTTGGTAAGCAGATATGTCCAATATGGTCCACGGAGAATCTGTTATAGGTCTCAGAAACATAATTGAACAGCTAACTTTTCAATTGTGACCTATTACTGTCGCTACAGCCCCTTTGTCAGGTCAAGATCAAGGGCAACCAAAACCTAACGCTCCCCTCTGTGTACATGCATCCTTTGTCCACTTTCATTTAATAAGCAGAAAATATCAAAAATCAAAAATGATTTTAAGGTAAAACAGTGTAACGTGCAATCCATTGTTGCAAATGTAACGTGAGAAACAAAAATGTCTTTGCACTAAAATCCTTATCGATTCCATGATTATCCACCTCAATACCTCAATACACAAGATAAGGTTCATCACCTATACAACTCTAGTCAGAACAAAAAATTAAAAAAAAAAAACCGCATACTCAGGTTAAATCAATTCCAATAAAACAGAACACGTATGCAAAACCTTTCAATTTCAAAAGACATGAAGCGTCTATAACAAAACGCCAACTCAGATACTTTCCAATTGGTGACCAGAAAACCACATAGAACATTTGAAATGACTAGTTACAGCTGAATCGATGAAGCAAGTTGCAATTTAAAACATATGTACCTGAGCAGATATTTCCTCAGCTGCAAATTGTTTCCCAATGGCAGGGCACTCAAGCTTTACGTTCCCATTCTCGTCCCTGACCACAGTGTACGAGACCTGCTTGGACTCCTCGTCCACCTCTGACATTTTCCGACCAATAAACCTCTTGACCGAGAAAAAAGTGTTCTCGGGGTTCACCACGGCCTGCCTCTTTGCAATTTGCCCCACCAACCTGTCGCCACTCTTGGTATAAGCAACTACAGACGGCGTGGTCCTCTGCCCCTCAGCATTAGTCACAATAGTCGGTTTCCCTCCCTCCATTGCCGCAACTGCAGAATTCGTAGTTCCAAGGTCAATTCCCACAACTTTTTCCGCAACAACCCGGAGCGGCANATGGCAGGGCACTCAAGCTTTACGTTCCCATTCTCGTCCCTGACCACAGTGTACGAGACCTGCTTGGACTCCTCGTCCACCTCTGACATTTTCCGACCAATAAACCTCTTGACCGAGAAAAAAGTGTTCTCGGGGTTCACCACGGCCTGCCTCTTTGCAATTTGCCCCACCAACCTGTCGCCACTCTTGGTATAAGCAACTACAGACGGCGTGGTCCTCTGCCCCTCAGCATTAGTCACAATAGTCGGTTTCCCTCCCTCCATTGCCGCAACTGCAGAATTCGTAGTTCCAAGGTCAATTCCCACAACTTTTTCCGCAACAACCCGGAGCGGCATCAAGCGGGGATTTCGACCACCCGAGCTTCTCCTAGCCCTATTCTTTATCTTGAGTCCAAACGACGCCATATTGTTAAGATTCGTTCCCAAAAACACCGTCTTTGGGGGATTTCTCCCGGTTGCGTTTGCAGAAGCAACGTGAATGGTGGCACCCAGAGCATGAATTTGAGCAGTTGATGCCGCCATTTCTGTCTTTCTACTAAATTAAACTATAAAACTTTCTATTTTTATATCTCTGTGAGTATCTGTAGAGAGAAATCGGGGAGTGCCAGAGTCGGAAATGAAAACCCTAACTCGTACCCTTGAACTAGGAATTGCGAGAAAAAGAAGATAAGGGGAGTGGGGAAGGGAGGAGGGTTTTATGTGTAGTGTCAGGGTAGAGTGAGGGTTAGGTGAGAACACGTGGACGGTTCCAGAAGCGTCTTTTGGCTAGATTTCATTTGTGATGGAGAGACACGGAGATTATTAACCGTTGGATTGTAAATTTTTGCGGCCTGGCCGGACGAATTAATTGAAAAAGAAATGAGTTGGTGAGGCCCAATTTGAAATTCTGCGGGTCGAGCCCAGACGAGCATTGTTTGGGTGTACCAACATTAAAACAAGCGGATAGTGATGTCAAAAAGGTTCAGCAACTCGATGGCCCGGAAAAAGCTCGAACCAGGCTAGCTTGTGGCTCGGTGGGGCCGAGCCGCATTTGGGGCGTCAGCTCGAGCCGAGCCAGGCCAGCCTGTGAGCCTTTTTTATTTTTTTAAATTTAGATGTATTTTTTTATATATTAATATTTAGTTATTATGTATAATATATATAAATTGCGCAAATTTTTTTTTAAAAAAAAAAAACACGACTCGGCTCGACCCTCTAAGGCTCGAGTCGAGCCTCATTTTTTTGGCAGAGTTTTTACTCTGCTCGGTTTGGCTCGAGCCCAAAAAAACTCAAACCTATTTTTTAAGCCCGAACTTTGAGTTTCGGCTCGACTCATTGGCATGGCTACAAGGGGACAATACGGATTCCCTGTTTCGCACCCATTTAAATTATAATTCGTTTTTTTTTCTCTTTTTATCAATTAGGTATTATTTATTAAAATAATTTTACACATAATTTCAAAAAAAATCTTATTTTTTAACCACACATTTTTCAAAAAACACTATTCCAATCATTATAATTCCAAATAACGACGCCAAACGGTGGAAAAATTAAGCTCATATTTGAAAACCATATTTTTTGAAAAAAAAAAAAAAAGAGTTTTGAATAATAGTTTTTAGCAGAACGTGGACTAAGAAATAGTAAAAAAAAATTGAGGGTGTGTTTTAGTCACATTATTTCGGAAGAATGTATTCTGGAATAGTAGATTGATGGATAATGTGTGGTTGAAAAAGAAGGGAAAGTTATTTATGTAATGAGAAAATATTATTTTATTGAATAATGTGTGGTTGAAAATGAGTAGAAGAATGATAATGAAAATTTTAATATGACCAAACATGGGCTGAGTTTACATGCAAAATATTTTATTATATAAATGTATGATTGAAAATGAATACGTAGAAAGAGAGTTTAAAAAACATGATTATCAAATAGGAGCTAAGATAGTTTGAAAATACAATTTCAAAATTAACAAATATGTTTTAGAGTTTCAAAAAATAGGACATAATTAAATTTAATTAATTAAAATATATCATTAAAGATATTCTAATAATTAAATATAGGGGTGGACAAAACGCTACCGAACCCGCCAAAGCCGCTCAAGGATTTTTTGTTGTTGTTGTGTTGGGTAGGTTGGTTGTGTGGCGGGTTGGGTTGGATCGGGTTATGTGTTAACTCGTGAAAATCGAATAAACTCGTTTAACTCAATTCAACTATATTTATTAATTTTACAAGTGTTATGATGTTGTTTAGACGAAATTGAGTCACTCTATTTTTTCACACAACCTTCAAGAACTACAATATTCAGAAAAACCTAAATTAAAATGTTATTTCTTATTGGAAAAATTTTGTGCAATAGTTCAAATGCTTGAGGAAACCATATACAAATTATATACTACTAATTAACTAGGTTTTATATACGCAAACGCTATACACGAGAAGTCTTGAATATGACACAAGAAATAGAAATTCTTAGAATAATATTATAAGATTTGAGTAGAATGCATTTTATGAAACATAGTATAAGTAAATACACATTCAACACAACAAAGAAATCTAAATTGTCAAAAACATTTTTTAGATTCATATAATTTAATATCAATGTGTCCATGTAACATTTACGGGCATGAAATGTCAAAATAATTCAAATTTTTTTATCATTGCAATTATAGAGACCTAATA
>CAIGRH010237877.1:0-14842 GCA_903798295.1 Fraxinus nigra | reverse complement strand
AATTACAAAGTTGGGTTTGGAATGACAACAGAAAAATGATATTTTTTAGCTCAATTAGTTGACAAATGAAATACGAAAATGATATTTTTTGGCTCAATTAATTAGTTGTCAAATTTATCTAAAAAATTAAAATAATTTGGCGTATTTAATATAAAAAAAATTAGAAGATTCAATTCTTCAATTCTTGGTCTAGAACCGAGAATCAAACCAAACTCGTCGGTTCTCGATTCTGATACTCATTCAAATATTTAACTTAAAACAAACTTAATTGAATACCGAATTGCTCAGTTCATTTTGAATCTGGTTCAGTCCAATTCGATTTAGGAGTCTTGTTCGGCCATAATCCATAGATATCACTTTTGTTGAAACCAATATTTTTTTCCTCTTGCCCTTATCTTCAGTAGGAGTAGACATCATCATTGGAAGATAAGGATTTGAAGGAATATAAGGAGGATTTTTTTTTTTATTCTTTTCTTGATCTTTGATAGTTCTTCCTCTTAAAAACCAGTTTCAAGTGACATCCGAGTCATCTCCAAATATTTCAGTTCTTCTAGGCAATGAAGCTGAATCTGAAATTGTTAATCCATCAGATCTTTCCAACAATGTTGGTCACACTCAACGCCCAGCCGCTGCAAGTGTGCGTGAGGGGAAAAGAGCTTATTCATATAACTACGTAGGTCCAAGAATACGAACCCACAACAAGTAATGAAATTATTACTCCAGCTCTGGTTGTTGATGATGTAGAATTTTATTCAAATCCACCACACACTCCATGAGGCACTTAGGGATGAGAATTTGAAAGATGCCATGAATGAGAAATTGAAAGCACAGCACAAAGGTCAAACTGAGGAAATAGGTTTTCTTCCTTACACCTCTCAATCCAACCTCTCACCAGAAGAGAAAAAAAAATCTTTAAAATATATAGCAAGCCTATAAAGAAAAAATAAATAAATTCTCACCAAAGATAACTTTGTAAACTGTTGGAATCACAATTGATTTAATATTGTACCAATTTCTATAAATCTTCGATAGTTTTCCATTATTGTGTAAATAGAACACTACAATTTCTTTCATTCATTTTTCGTCCTCTTAGTTCACATCACATGGTATTAGAGCTAAGACTCTATAATCGATAGAGAAACAAAGGTATAGTTGCAAACACTCGTGGGTTCCTTGGTACTTGTCGAAAGACATTGCTGCACCAACTCTTATTCAAAAAAAAATATGAAACCCTTCTGAATAAGGCGGACCTTAACACTATGATCAAAGTTACCCTAAGTAAATCTGGTACTAAAGATTTGAAGAAATATAAGGAGAGTGTTTGTTCTTTCTCCCAAAATCAGTTCACTTGACATCCGAATCATTCCCAATCATTTCCTTTTTTTACAAGCAATGAACCTAAGTCTAAAATTGCTAATCTATCAACGGATCTTCCCAATAATGTTGGTCCCACTTGAGCCCAGCCGCTTCAAGTGCACTCAAGGAGATGTACTAAAAGTGTAAGAAATTTGGTCCTAAACTAATTATAGTCCTAAATTGAACTAAAAGTTGTAATGATTGGTCAATATTATAATAGACAATAGGGTAGAAAAATGGGTCAAGGATCGTGTGGCATTTATATTTTATAAGAAATTAATTAATTTTTTTTTGAATTTAGGGTTTGGAAAGATAAGGTAGAAGCCCATTAGTGTCAGTTCAATAAAGAGTATTTTTTGGGAAAGGTAAGTATGAGCTATTGAGGGACAAATGCAAAGATTAAAAAGGTTGCACTAAAATTTCCTTTTCTTGCGCTTATAAAGAATTCATATATAGATAAAAAGAAAGTGTAAAAAAGAATCAAATCTCAAAATAATTCACTTTTTCTTTTTCATCTTTTATTTCTCCCTTTCTCACCCCACCCCACCCCACCCCACCCCAAAAGTATATGGACGAGTGAAAATTGGATTTTTATTGTTACAAAAGTTTAATTTTAGTCATTAAATTAGTTCAGCGTCACAGTAGAGCAGTAGCTAAACATATAGATACTTCAGTTAAATCACTATTTATGTATTTGTTTCATTAAATTTTATTGAGTTGTCTGGTTGCGTAACTGGTGAAAAATATTTTTTTGTTCCTTTTACGTATCAAATACTCGTCTAAGAGAAAGTGGGTTTTAAAAAACAAAGGTTGGACAATGAAACATTGGACCCTTTAGTAATTAGAACCTACATAGCATTATTCAAAAATTTATAAGCAGGTCTTAAAGTTATGTATTAGTCAGGTAATAAATGAAAATACAACCTCTATTATTGGTTTGCTTCTGAACATATTTATTTAAGGTAAACTTTTGAAATACAACACCCCGATGGCCCAACCCCGTCTACACCCACCTCAACCTCGTCCTTCCTCTTCTCCTTAAGTGTCACTTTCTTGCATATACTTCACACAAACGAAGAACCATTCACTTCACAGCTTGTCATTTCTTCTCTCTCTTTCAATCTCAAATCTGCAACTACTCCTCACAATTTGATCATCAAATCCCATCTGAAGAAACCCCAGAAAACCTCTCTCTCTCTCTCTCTCTTTCCTTGTCTCTCTCCCGGAAATTTTGCATCCAATCTCAGCTTTTGTCCTCCAACAAGGCCTTTTCTAATCCTTGTGCAACCCTAAAATAGTGGTGGTTAAAGAAGAAAGGGGGAAAACAAGAAAGGTAGATAGAAACTTTTCCGGGCGGACCTGGGATTGTTGATATGGAGTTATTTCCAGCACAACCAGACCTATCTCTACAAATCAGCCTCCCAAATAGCAAAACCTCATCAGGTTGGAGAAGAAGAGAGGATGAAATGGATTTGGGGTTCTGGAAGAGAGCTCTAGATTCTAGAAACTCAACCTCTTCAATGGCTAAGCCTGAAAACAGTTTTGATCTTTCGTTACCAAATCAAAGAGTTTCGGAACCTGACTGTAACCATATTCACCTTCTTCAAAACAATACAAACAATTTCATCCACCATTTTCCGCAGCAACACCAGCAGCACCTCCGTCCTCAGCCCTTCCACCACCACCAAAACCATCAAGAGTTAAGCCCGGAGCTCGGTTTCTTGAGGCCCATAAGAGGAATTCCAGTTTACCAGAACCCTCCGGTCTTCACATTTGCTCATCAGCAAAATTTAGATGCATCTGTACCATCTTCTACTCCTAATAATACTGCTTCAAGAAGCCCTTTTCAGCCTCAAAGCCTAATGAGATCACGGTTTTTCTCGAGGTTCCCGGCCAAACGGAGCATGAGGGCTCCTCGGATGCGGTGGACTACTACCCTTCATTCCCGCTTTGTACATGCTGTTGAGCTCTTGGGTGGCCATGAAAGTAGGTCTCATTCTTTAATTAGCTTTCTTTCTGAAATTAATTATTATCCCTTTAGCTTGTATACACACAAACCTACACATTAGTACTGTATATTGCTTTCTCTCCGTATCTTCTTCGATCTTAAACGTATTCTGTAATAGCGACAGAATTTGTAAGTAATCATTGTGTTTGTTCTTGAAAATTAGGAGCTACGCCCAAGTCAGTTCTTGAGCTCATGGACGTTAAAGATCTCACTTTGGCTCATGTTAAGTCCCATTTACAGGTAAATTCCACTCTTATTCTTCCCCAAATCAAAATGAAATCTTTATAGAGCTTGTTCACCAATTGCTTGCTAACAATGGTGTCTTTGTAAGGCTCAGTGAGTGCCAAAAATGGCAAAATGTCAAAACACATAAATTTCAAATTCCAATTTTCATTTTTTTCCCTGCAGAGAGGCTCTCAACTCGTCAGCACTTTTTTTCCTACTAGATCTGATGGCTCTGCAAGCTATTTTGCAGCTTTTTGCTTGGAAGAATGAACCGTCCATGTAAAGAAAAAGATGAATATGATAGTAGGGGGAGAGAGAGTCACTCATTCAACAATAATATATCAAACATATAAGACAAAACACAAAGAATTCAAAACACACAGTCCATTTTATTTTTATTTATTTTTTTGTTTGAAATAATTGCACATTTTTTCAAAAGAAAGTACAGAACACTATCATGACTCAATGATATAATCTGCATATCTTTGGGTTTAGAAACCATTGTTTATTAACCATGGTTAACCTTCACGAAACGGCACGTATATATATACACACATGGGGACACGTATCGTACGAAAAGTTCATCATTTACTCAATGTACGTACATTTACTGCATCAGGCTACAATATAGGAAGACCTACATTAGTAAGGAATTCTTTACTTCTCTGATATTGATGGCATGAAATGGGTCGCTTTGCTTTATTTTGCAGATGTACAGAACGGTGAAATCAACTGATAGAGCAGCAGCTACTTCGGGTTAATATCTAAAATTGATGTTAATTAAGTTCATTTTTCTTCTTACCTTAAACTCGCTATATTAAATACAAACCTTAATTTTTTTTTTTTCACATGTCATTAGGACAATCGGATCTGTTTGAAAATGGGTCGTCGGGAGATAATTCGGATGATTTACTGTTTGAGTTTCAGAACTCAAGGAAGCCAGAATTTTCACTTCAACAAAATAGGAATCAAGATAAAGACTGTCATAATCTGTGGAGCAACTCCTCAAGGTAAAACCATATTATTACAGGCTTCGATACGATAGTATATTTATATAACTTGTTACATTTTTGGTGTACGCGTTTTCAGTACAAAGTGTCCGAACCCTTATTTTAGTTGCTGAGTATGTTGCACGTAAATATGTAATTAAAACCCTCCAACCAACACATCCCCAAAAGAGAAAAAGAACAAATAGAGTGCAAAACCATAAAGAACGAGAATAAGAGAAAGGGAAAAGTAATGAAAAGATAAGTTCTTGCTCAAGACAAAATTAATATAATATGTGAAGGAATTTTTTTCAATAAAATCTTTAAAGGCTTAAAATTTCACATTGGAGGTTAGTGTTGTATTAACTGGTATATCACAGTCGTTTTGTACTCCTTGTATTTCAAGAGTAAGCCAATTATTCATTCGATTTTGACTTAAGTTACAAAAGTATCCCTAAATTTGGATTTTTTTTAAATTGTTAAAGAGCATATATGAGGTCAACATAGTCTTTTAATAAATAGACAACATGATAGAGTAGCAGCATTCATTTAAAAAATGTAATAACGTGCCATTTGTAAAAGTCAGAAAATACCTCTAAGTTTTGCCGTAATGGCTGCTAGCTCCGTTTCAGGATTGCACCAAACCTACCGACAAAACTCCTAAAGCAGAAACTCCTGAAAACATTACTATATGACACTTTTGGTGGGTGGGAGAAATTAAGAAAAGAAAAGTACTAAAAAATTTCTACTCTGGAACCATTTTTTTTTTTTTTCCTTTGATATACCAATGAATTCTTATAAATGCAAGACCTACAGCACTTTGAATTCAAAGATCAATAATTTAACTAAATAAATTAGTAAGAATAGGTGTCAGAAATAATTCCCTTCCTCTCAACCATATAGTAAAGAACAATAAAAGATCACAAAAGGAAGATGAATATTGTGTATTATTTACTGTTTTGTGCCGTCTGTCCATCATGGTGTAATAATAATATCTGCATAGTGGTTGAACAGAAAGTGTAGAGCATATAGAAAATAATCCAGTACTGTCCAGTTCAGTCTAAACGCATCATCAAGGATTTGATATAATGCCCTAATTTTCTAAAACTAATTTTTAATCACACTTTTTATAGAATCCATAACTTTTGTTAATTTTTCAACTATACGTTTCTTCAACTCTTATCAAAATTTATTAAAAATGTTGATTTTTAACCAAACCAAACGGGAGCAATGGAATCCCAATTGAAATGCATGAATCCACCTAAAAATAGGCATATCTGTGTCCTTTGGATTTTGTGGGTACAGATAATGCTATTTGCATGGGACCCTAAAATGGAGAAATTTATTAGTCTTAAAGCTCAACACTGTAATGCATGGCCCCATGTGTATGTAGAAATCTTGATGCCAAAGCTTTGGCAAATGAAACTTCCTTGAAGTATGTTTTGTTTTTATGGGTTAATGTAGTATCACATTGGAGGGTGGGTTCAGCTTTAGGTAGAGAATAAAAAGTGAAAGAGAGAAACTATAAATAAGACAGTAAAAAAAGATGATTTTCTATCAGTTTCTGCTTTTTATTCTGCATGCATGCATGGCTTCCACTGATAGAAAAAAAAAAATATTCTCTTAATTTTAGCAGAGAAGCTTGGTTGCATGGAAAAACAAGAGACTGTGGAGGGAACAAATTGCCATCCTCTCTTGAGGTGAAGTTCCTAAAAAGCCCTTCATCACTTTTGAAAATTCTGTGTTTCATCATGTGTGCATGGGGAATATATATTTATGTCCATCAACTGTGTAAAGTAAAATGTGAGGCTTTTCAAAAGCTGGACAAGTCATTTGCAATATCCATGGGTCTACTAATAGCTGTGAAAAAGAAAACTTAAAGCTATGGCAAATCTTCCTAGAGAATGTTGTTTTCTCTTTTAGCTAGCTTTTCCTAAAGAAAACGTATTATCTGTGATTAATCTTGACTAAATTATATTTGTATATTTTCTTAATATTGTCCAGTCGTGCATACTCAACTCTACCATATGAAAATACAATCGAGTCTGTTGTAGGACTAGTTAAAATAATTCTAAAGCATATATAACTGTTTTTTCCCTTTGGATTATGTTTTTCCATAGTCAAAAAAGTAGATTTCATAGAATAAGTGTTGAATGTTAGATGTGAAACATCCATCGAAACAAACCTAACAGATCTTTACGAAGAGTACAATTATTTAATAGAATTGCATGATGGTTTATTCCCTTATTATTCCTTTGGTCAATCGTCCTTGTAAATATTCTCACATTTCACACACTTGTTGCGTTTAAAAACCACACATACATACATACGGGTTTGATCTCCTGCCCACAATTGTGGGCAGGAGTTATTATGCCTACTGTGGGCGTCGCAGATCTGGTGTTGCCACATCAGGTGCCACACCCCCGTAGGCATAATAACTCTTTGTCGACCAGAGATCGCCACTGTTCATGTTTATATATACACAAATACATGCAGAAAATGCATACTCAAGTGTGTGTATAATGATGGTGAACAGAAGGATATGGAACCAAAGTGCTTAAGCTATGACAGAGTATCAGAAATGAGCTCATCGAGCCTATCAGAGACAAGCACCAAAGAGCCCAATTTGGAATTCACTTTGGGGAGGGCACAGTGAAATCTACTCATTTTCAAATCATTATAATCTCTGACGGGAGCTGGTGAAGAGAATCAGGTACCCACTGAGGAAAATCAGAGGAAAAAAGGAAACAAAAAAAAAAGTGAGGAAAAGGAAAAGGAAAGAGAGTTAAAGAAAGACAAGGAGACAAGAAAGACAGAAAGCAACAAAAGGAGAAAGGGTCCTTGCTGTCAAAGCTAAGCTATGAAAATCCAATCAATCAACATATTATATTCCTACGTAAATATGGAATATCTAATTGATTTTTAATTTTGTATTGTTATGTGCACTTGGAAAGAGAAAAGAAATGGATGAAAAAGTTCGTGAGAATTGGAGGAATCAGTTAGATTTGTTATCCTTGGTATTTGAATGATGCACTTTATATTTGTCTCTCCAGATATGTGGTCTTGGTTTACATAAAAATTAGATTTTAACAGTTATGAAATATGTGGTTGAAAAGTTGTGGATCACATAACATATGCGATTAAAATTAATTGTTCACTTTGACTTAAATTTTAATTCAGTTTTTATTTGAACCAAACAAGACCATATATATATATATATATCAGCTATTTCTTTCCGAACGTCTATCCAGTGAGAGTGTCTACAACTTATCTAAGCAACTAAGTTGAGATAACTTGGTTTATGGTTGAAGAATAATGCTAGATGTACATTTTCGTTGATACCTTTCGTGGCGGATCCTATGTGAAAGAAATTTGGACAGTAATGTGATGATTATAATCAAAATCAATGGTATAGATGTAGCCCATGAAAAAGTGTAAACCTTAATTTGAATTACAATGTACATGTAGCATAGTTGATGACTGGACAACCAAATTATGCCTAGTCAAATAATGAATTAAAATTGTTTGCCCACTTTCTTAAAATTCACTATCTTCGCTATTCATTCCTAGGTAGGGTCACATGCTTCACACGCTTAAATCTTAACAAAGAAAATTGAAAGGAAAAGGTACCAGTATCATGGACCAGTAAAGGAGCTAATTTGAAAAAGTTAAGTCGCCACGAAGTTGGAAATAGCAAAAAGTAAAAAGACAAGTTTTAAAGAAGAATAAGAATATATGAACTTTTGCAAGCTTTTTCAAGATAAGCAATACGGGAACAATCATTCTATAGGTATAATGATGGTTAACAATATTTGTTGACAATTATGATTTGACATTATCCTATTCATTCATTTCAAAAAAAATTCAAAAACTGTTTTTTAAATTAACTGTTCAGATTTTGTCATATCAAACATTGTCGATGAACTTTGTCAACCATCATTGTACAAGTAGATTAATGTATACGCGAATTGATAATATATATATATATAATAGTTTTAACGAATTTATTTATATTTGTTTAGAAAATCAAGAAATTAGTAGATTAATTGTCATAGAAAGCCATATATTATCCTCGTTAGATAGAAATAGAATATGGTGCTAATACTTTTATTTACAAGTTTAAATATATTAGAAAAAATTATATGTATTTTGTAAGTCTTAGATTTAGCGTGAAAACAACTTAGATTGAATATATTGTATGTTACTATGTTACGCAAAAACGAGAATAGGCAATCTTTCTTAAATAAGAACAAAAGTACCAGACTTACGTGAAAACTCGATACGGAAAAAATATCTCGGACAAAGAATGAGAAATTCACTATATCAAAGATGATTACAAGAGGTGCGGCTAATCTAAATGATATGACACTACACCAAAAAACACATTTTTGCAACGGTCAAAAAACGCTGCAAAAAACCTTTTACAGCATTTTAACGTGTGTTATGAAGGTCAGTGTTACCGTTAAAGGAGAGTCTTTTGCAACGTTTAAAAAACGTTGCGGTAGAGTCTTTTGTAACCTTTTTTAAACATTGCGGATTCTCATCCTTTGATTTTAGCAACATTTTGCAAACGTTGTCATTGGTCATTTTAATATTTTTTAAAAAAATTAATTCGCATTTTCTTATAATGCTAAGACACTACCGAATTAATCCTTTGATTTTTTAAAATTGCTTCTGATTAGTCGGTTCACACAAGTATATGGTGCAACTGCTCGAGAAAAAAGGCCAATTCAATCCATTGCTCGATTTTAAAAATGTTACTACATAGAACCATATATTAAAGTGAAACATGAAAAGCATTCAAACTGAATCCCAAACAAGTACAATAAATTGAATGTAACTTGGGAGAGAGACTTGATAGCATAAGTTTTAAATACACTGCCAAAATGAACCACATCGCTATTATTCATCTGCATCTTCAACTCCACAAACTCAGAAGGATTAAACGATGTTTCTTCACCTCAAAAAGACCATCTGGACCTGGTGCACTAGTTTAAGTTATGGATTTGTCTCTATCCACCAATCTTTCTTTCTCCAAAAGCTTGGCTAAAAACATTATTTTCTTCCTTACATATTGGTAGAAATAACATGGAAGACAAGCCATCCAACTCCTTTCGACTAAGATAAAGATAATTTTGAATATTTTCATACAAGTGATTTGCAAGAGGTTTTTCCATCATCCAAACTTCAACTACAAAGGGGTTAAAAAGAAGAGGAGCGTCCGAATCAGGAATTTACCTAGATCACATCAGTGTTGCTGTGTTTGTTTGTTCTCTCTTTATTTGCAAGAAATTTACCTGCAACTTGAGCATTTTAATAGTCAAGACAGGGCATGGAAATAGAGATACAAATGCAAATAGTCAAGACATTTAATATTCTGAAGGCGTCCATACACATGAACAATTAATCGAAATAATATTCTGAAGGCAAGTCATTTAATACATGTACAGCTTAAAAGCAAGGATAAAAGGCACTTTTTTCCCACTTGTGGTTTCCAAAATGTACTGCCAAGCAATACAACTCTCTTGTCATTTAACCTCGCCAAGCGGTAGCAAGAAAAATTTTGAGAGATATGCTGAATTTTAGAGCTTCACAGTCACATTCGGCACATTACTCAAAACGAAATGATGAGCAGAGCGAGTGAAATTTTGTCGAGGCTTTTGCCACATTTCTAATGGGATTTTGACTGATTGTCAAAAATTAAGAGAAGCAAATGTTTGCAAACATATCATGAGTGGGATAAGAGTTGAAGCATCTATGCACGTGTCATTCAGTAAATTGTAAATGGGACGATTCGAGGACAGTGATACACAATCTATTGAAAGGGTTAGTTGAAAATAGATTACTTATAAGTTACTAACTTAACTTTAATGGAGTTTTATTTTATCCAAATATCCATTCCTCACACAAGTAACATCCAAATCTAAGATAATAAAAAGCAGGTCCAAATCATCAGTAGATGAAAAATTGCAACATAAAAACGACCAAAGGAGAGTGATACTACCACAGGAAAAATATAAGAATTTGATTTAAATCTGTAATCCAGTAAAAACAAGGCCTATAACTTTAGGGAAACACCACAGGGAAAATATAGAAATTTTCAATTAATTTTCCTCCACAAACTTTCCATCACAAGTCAACCAAAATTTGAAACATCAAATCAAAAATCAAATGAGCTCTTCGATAGAAAAGGAAACTCCAAATTTCAAAAGCAATAATCATCTGATAAAAAAAAACCCAACACAATTAACTCATTATGAGGATGTTTTGTAGAGATTAAAATCAAATTAAAATTAAAAATATAGTCGTTATTGTTGACTTTTATTAGACGGGTGGGACCCAATAACCACCATATTTTCAATTTTAATTGGATTTTAAGCCGTACCAAACAGGCTCTATAACTCATAAGAAACAACACTCGCTTGGCGTTTAGAAGTTGTAGGATTATGTCTCGCTCAGAAAACATCAAGCAGAGTCTCATAACTACACTCCTTGGGGTCATACTGGATACGAACCACCTTGGAATGGTTCATGGTACCATTTGCGGCCCAACCAATTGCAAGAAATCCCACCAATCAATTAGTTGTTTATGGAGCCAAAATTTGAAACCAAAAAACTCACACCCTAGCTGAAATCACAGACGATTTTTCACAAATTTCAAAATTCACAAAATAAAATCCCGAATGAAAATAAAAATAAAATATTTCGATCCCAGAAAAAAATATGAGTATCCATTGTTGAATCCTAGCCAGATCAGTGGGTGACATGCGACTCATCTGTTCCTGAGCCATTCTCATTAACTCCAGATCCATCATTTCGGGTCGGATTCTTCTTGGGTTGGGTACGCGTCTTCCATCTCCGGCTCCTCCATGACGTGGTCCTACACGGAGGGCGCATTTTGATGATTATGATCGTTTAAAAACGGCTTGAAGGTGAAGGAAGAGTGGGAACTGCCGCCGCAGAGGGAACAGTTGACATCGAGCATAGTTCGAGTAGGCTCCGGCGAGATTTTGAAAGTCGATGCCAGCTCCGACGGGATATGAGCCTGGGACAACGGTGTCAGATCGTCGATCAGCAAGCGAGAGAATCACAGAAGGGGGATGAAGAGTGAATTTAGGGTTTGAATTTCTTCCATTTAAGCCCATAACTTAATTTCTTTCTTTTTGGCAACATTTATTTAATGTTTCGAATCCAACAAATTTGCAACGTTTAAAAAACGTTGCTAAAAGTATACATTAGCAACACTAAAAAAACGTTATGAAAAGTTAGTCTACAAAAGTAATTTGCAACATTTAAAAAACGTTGCGATAAGTTTACTTTTTTGCAACGTTTATTAAACGTTGCAAAAAGGTAAATTTTTCGCAACAGTCAATAAACGTTGCAAAAAGTGACATTAGCAACATTCATTTGAAAAATGTTGTCAAAGCTCAATTACATTAACTAATTGCAATATTCACTTACTAAAATGTTGCCAAAAGACTCTTTTAAAAACATTTATCAACAAATGTTGTCTTTTAAATGTTGCAAATAATCATTTTTGGTGTAGTGTGATATGATGAAACCCTAATATGCATCATGTATATAATAAAACAAGTCCATACTCCGCCACCGGGAAGAGTTCACAAATTAGGTCTCAAGTTTCCCAAAATCAAGACTCATGTCATAAGTTTAAAAATGCAAAAATCAGGTAGTTGTAAATTAATTAAAGATATTTTATTAATTAACTATATTAAAATCANCATTTGAAAAATGTTGTCAAAGCTCAATTACATTAACTAATTGCAATATTCACTTACTAAAATGTTGCCAAAAGACTCTTTTAAAAACATTTATCAACAAATGTTGTCTTTTAAATGTTACAAATGATCATTTTTGGTGTAGTGTGATATGATGAAACCCTAATATGCATCATGTATATAATAAAACAAGTCCATACTCCGCCACCGGGAAGAGTTCACAAATTAGGTCTCAAGTTTCCCAAAATCAAGACTCATGTCATAAGTTTAAAAATGCAAAAATCAGGTATTTGTTAATTAATTAAATATATTTTATTGGTTAAATATATTAAAATCACAATTATATGATTCATGGTCAGGATGCATGCTCATGAGTCACAACTTTTTTTTTAGTCATATATTATCAAATTAATTGTCACATATTATTTCAAGGTCACAAATCAAAAAATTTATACATCACAATTTATTTCATTGGTAATAGATCAAAAAAATTATAGGTCACGTTTTATTTATCGATCGCACATTTTCAAATTTGTTGGTCACAAATTATCGAATTTTAAAGACACGTTTTAATAATTAGTCACAATTAACCAAATAGTTGATCACATACACCAAGAACCCCACCCCCGATCTCGATCCACCACCAATACTTGGTCATAGACCAACCAAATAGTTGGTCACAAACAGTATCCCACCATCGTCGCCACCACAACAGCACTATAACACCACCACCACCAACGCAGCCACCACTAGATCCAATACACTACTAACAAAAATACCACAACCACCACTGCCATCACCTCCACAAGTCACCACCGCTATCATCACCACCTTTATTGCAACACCACAACACACCAGCAACACCACACACATACCACCAATCACCACCGTCGCCACTACCAAAACAACACCACACACCACCATCACAGCCACCATCATAAAAAAGTTGATCACATACACCAAACACCTCACCCCCAATTTGGATTCACCGTCAATACTTGGTCACATACCAACCAAATAGTTGGTCACAAATACTATCACACCCTCGCCTCAACACCACTACAACCACCGCCAACAACAAGAAAAACTACCACTGTCACACAATTGCAACCTGCACCACACCAACACAACTACCAACAACAACAAAAAACGCCCACCATCGGCGTCGAAATCATCAACAAAAAGTTGTGCAGTTACCGATTGCTTGAACGGGGCTTGTAGATTTTGATGGGGATGGTTATTTTTTGATTGGCGATCATGGTTAGGGTGGTCTTGAGGAGAGGAATCGACCAATATATTAGGCATGTTGTGAGGAGTCGCCGCATCAGTCGGCGTTGACTGCGGCATCGCGACGCTGTCATTCAAAGCAGCATCGGCCAGCGATGCAGCTAAGAACTCTCACCAGCCCTCGATATCGTAGCTTCACCAGTCAACGCAACTCTTTCATTGTCGGTTGGCAGCGTTCAAAGAGAGAGAAGAATGAAAATCGGCTGAAGAAGAGAGAAGGAAGAGTGAAAAATAATTAGGGTTTGAGTGGGTAGAGTTAATTTTATTTTAAGATATTAAAAAGTTTAAATTGATACCTAATTTTTGAAATGTGATATTTAAACTCCTGGATTTGTGTAATTTCCTCCTCCGCCACCACCATAGCCCCCCATTTTTCTTATAATTTTAGTTTCACCTCACATGTCGCTCCGTGAGCTTTTCGGGCTCAATCAAATAAAATTCGGGTCACCTTACTTAACGTTGTATGTCTATGAATTTAAAAGTTAACAAACTTTTCAACAAGTGTCTAGACAATCAGAAACACTGTTAATAGAAAACTTAGACATTCAAAAAACACTAAAAGTTGGCTTGGGAGAGATTTTTTTTTTAAAATTTATTTAAAGAGTAGGAAAAAGTTACTAATCCCATAAATAGTGTGGAAACGCGATTGTGGAAAAAAAAAATGAATTTTAAAAAAATCTCCCAAAATTTTTATATATATAATAATGGCCGGATATTTTAAATTGAAACTTTAAAGGTGTTGTTTGGACATAAGTTTGCCATTAATATATACACTTAGCCCTTGGATATAGAATGGCCCATATAAATTCCACTAGATGACAGGTTCTCATTTACTTGGACTTTGACCTAATAATATTTTGACTTGACTTTGACTAGTGTAGAGTGGGTTGTATTAATTTCGGCTCCGGAGTGTTTTTTAGCCAATTTTTCTCGTCTTTTCATCCTCCGATTTTCACTGAGTTCGTGGACTTGATTTCTTGACTATCCATCATCATTTTATTACCGAAATCCTCTTCTCTCATCACCATTCAACTTCGAGTTGTGGTTTTTTCTCCAAGTCGAGATATTGCACCAAGAGTTTGAGTCCTTCTCTTTGTCGAGATAGAATAGCATAGCAATCCTCTTGTATTTGAACTCATCAACAAAATGATATATCAGAATGAGCATCCGTGACTAATTCACTTTCAAGTTGCCCATCCAGTGGCGGATCTAGGGGGTGGCCCAGCTAGGGCGGCCGCCCTAGC
>CAIGRH010237872.1:0-11139 GCA_903798295.1 Fraxinus nigra | reverse complement strand
TTGAGGAATTAGAACCCAATAATTTTAGTTTACCTATTGCTGCAAAACACCAGGAAAAATGATAACAGAACCACCAACCCAATATTCTCATTTGTAGTACCCCAGCAAGTATGAATGGAGTCAAGAACCTCAGCAATTATTAATGATGATGGCAAATAAAGTCATGGATGATATTGTTGTCAACTTTCATTTGAAATTGCAAGAGGTTATTATTGTTTGGGAGAAACATCAATTACAATTTTGTCTACATTTCGAATATTACTAGCAGAATGTTGGTATTGCTATATGAAGTATAAACACATTGTTTGCTGTCAAATATTAGTGAAACTCGCATATCTGGGAAGTGTTTTGTTTATCGGATACTTTATGTTGTATTGTTAATGTTATGCCTGCCGTTAAATTAAAGCCTTTTCATTGACATGTGGTGATATTTCAATTCTCAAGTACTTAATATTATTGCAAAATTTCTTTATTTTTGGGAAGTAACAACCTTGGATTCAATGATTTGGGAAAAGATGGTGAGGGGACTTGAACTTGTGGACCTCCAGTTTATGATTAAACACCTTGAGTGTTGAACCAATAATTCAATAATTTTGGGTTTATGTTAAAGAAATTTCATGGTTATGTATGCTTGTAAAATTGATGTTGTCTGGTCTACCAAGCCTCCTAAGGTGGTGTTTCCTGCGAGGTGTTTTGCATGTCGACTTTATGGTGTATTTTAGAAAGAAGAGAACGGAAACAAAAAAAAAAACCCTAATTAAATCTACTTTTGGTTGTAGACAAGCTTCGACTGAGTTTTCCAAAATGCGACTTCATTTCTATTGGGTCAGATAATTGTTATGAGAACATGTGACGATTGCATGAATGGGAGACAAGTTGATTGTTTAGACCTTTTCTTCTCTATATGCATTTAACACTTTTAACTCTTGCATGGAATTGGAAAGACCTATCATTGAAGTTTTCTTCTCTAAATGCCAGGTCCTAGGTGAGGTCTGTCCTAAATCAGCCCAATATCATTTTGTTGGATGAAGATTGAAACGTATGAACACAGTTTACACGATCCAACTTGTCCGTGGATATCTACTTCTGCAGTTTATATTTGTCCAGCGCTTTTCTCAATTACATATTTGAGATTTTCTTGAGTTCCATAACAGTATGTAGTTAGAAATATACAGGCTTGTATTGAAAACTGAAAAATTCCATCTTGTTGAGCGGCTCTGACTGTATAATTTTATTGTCAAGTTTTTTTGTTTGAAATGGTGAGATTACTTTATTTTAATTGTGCAATGGAGAAAAAATCAAAATAATGGTCATATATGCACCGCACACGGTAGGATTGATCATTTAAATCATGATTCCTCGAACTTCGAACCGCTTAAATCATGACACATGAGCATCAGAAGAGAGAAACAAGGTGAACATCGAATGTGTCATGATTTGAATGGTTTAGGTTTGAAGTGTCATGATTTAAATGACAAGTCGTGTGCATATAAGATCGTTCCACCACATGTTCTAAAAAGAAAAATCACTTTCATGATTCTCCATATCTTTTGAGTACTTTTTACACATATATTTCTCAAAAAGTCACACTTAATGCTATTACTGTTTTTTTATTATTATTTTGAAAATACTGTGTCAAATGCCCAATAGGAAGCACAACTTCCATGTGTGAAAAGCCTCTTTTATTTCAAACAACCTCCTACCGAAAGGCGAGTAGAACTATCTTATAAACTTGTGCAGATTCATTTTGATAAATGAAAGATTTCAGAGAGGTCTATTATGTTTAAGTTTATTGAGATGAGACACATTTATTTGCCTTTGTAGTGTCCTTCTACGTGCAACCTGAGTTTATATATCAGTGACAATGAAATTGGAACTCCGAACCTCTGTCTTTAAGTACATCAAATTATTAAATATTCGATTTGTATATTGACAATAAATTAGTTTCCAACAAAAAAGCTTGAGACTTTTCATTCTTGTTTCACAAAGAAATATTGTCTTGTACAGATTCAATTTGAGGTAAAAGCTGCCTTCTTTTAGATTTTTCTAATGCAGAAAAAATACATTTATATGTGCTAAAAAAAATACAAGATACAGGTTGATGCTACTGGTGCAGTTTGGTTACCAGATCACTGTACAAAATTGGTAAATTTACAACTTTAGAGAACTTTGCACTTTGAAGTCAACACTACACTGTCCAAATATAATAAAGTATTATTTTATCCACAAATATCTTAAGTTGGTCTTCACTCTCACTCATGCATCTCAACGTCTCTCTCTCCTAGGGTTCCTGCCGTAATTCCTCTATTTAGATATCGATCATTGACTGACATTCTCCTTTGTACAGAGTTGATTGTACCGACGAGAAATTGGAGAGGATTGTAGATCGAAGAGCATCGAAAGATGTATTCGATGCCTTCATATGATTATTATTCACGTAGTCACTCTGCCTCCTTCTATGGCGGCGGCTCTTCACATCGCTTGAAACATCTTGAAAAAAGCGATCGGCGTGGTAATCTTAGTAGTAGTTAACTGTAGCCTAAACTTTTCTTTTCTTCTCTGAATTTAGACGAGGTTTGCACTTTGTGGACACTGTTTTGCAATTTCCGATTGGGTGGTGTTATCTTATATAGTAATACTGATAAATTACGGTGATTTAGCTCATTTCGATTGCAAATTGAGCGTTCGGAATTTGACGGCCACCTGTTTCCTGTTGATTCGATCTTGCTTATAAAGAGTTCTATTCGGACGCCCGGAGATTTTCTCTCGAGCATTGTGGGATCAAAATCAGGTATTTTTTTTTTAATATAACAATCGCATTGTACACGTTTTTTTTATTGTAATATGTATGAATGTTGTTGTTTTCTAACTTTTGGAACAGTATTCAAGTTCATTGAGATTTGATTTGTCTTGATCATAGGTTTGGGATATTTATGAGAAAATTAAAACTGGTAAAGCAGTAAGTAATTTGCAAATAGCTAAATCATAGCTACAATTTGAGTTACTGAAATAAAAGGTCTGGTATGCGGAAAATCAAAAAGTTGAAAGGGTTTATTAAATGGAACCATCATATCCATTACTGTCAAATGATAATATTGTGGTGAGCCAACGAAACTACATATTACTCATGTGCTGACATGAATTGTGCTCTAATTATACCCACAAGGCTACAACTGTTAATTTGTTTGTACTGGTATTTTCCCTACCTAGATCCTAATAACTTTATCTAAAAGCACTTAAAATATTATTAACTATTTTTAAATTTTAAGCACTGAACTAACCTTTTTATTGCGCTAGTCACACATCATTGGATTTTAAGATTAATTATACATGTAAGCATATTATCTCAAACAAGTGAGGCCTTTGTTGCAAACAACTATATACTACCTTGTTATTAATCTGGACATCAACTGGATGCGATGTGTCCAGGTCAACAGTGATCTGCAATTTGTTCTTGGATTTGTATCTACGTTCTTTAAGAAGTAATCATTTTTGTATGTATGGGTGAACTGTTCTGATTTCTGCTTTTACAGACTTCTTCTGCAGTTTTCACTCTAATAGATGGAAGTTTCCATTCCTTCTGATACGTCAGCTCCTCAAGATTTAAGCAGCCTTAGTAAATTGCCAACAGAGCTACCTGATTCAGGTCATAACCATGCAGAGGACTTTTCTATTAATGATCTTCAGAATTGTTTGAGTGAGACTCTAACAACTGAAGATGTTGAAATATCAACCTGTGGCTTCACTCCTCTTGAGAAGAATGATATCATCAATGCTGTGAGGAAACATGAAAATGAGGACTCCAATGTGAGCGACTCGAGTAATTTATCTTCTGAGAAATGTATTAGCAAATGTGCCACATTTCCACCTTTTGGTGAGCAGAAATCCTCTGCCAAAGAATTATGTAACAGGAAAGGGAAGCAGGGAAATGATATAACTGCTAAATCTGATGATTGGTCCTACTCTCGGTCCATATCTTTGCCTGTAAGTTTTTCTCTGTCTTCTCAATAGCTGGCTCGTCTGCATTCTTTCCTTGATGCACAAATTTTTCTCATGTTGAATGGGTGTTCTCAAGTGAATATCAAATGCTTATTTTTCTCCATTACAATCTGTATCTACTACTGCTGTTTACTTGGTACAAGTGAATCATAATGATACTATTTCGATGCATGATGAATTTCTGGGAAATAGCGATGCTTTTATGCCACGTGTTTATTTTTTTTGAGTTAAATGTCCGATTGTGTGCAAATTTTTGTGTCTACCGTTGGATTCCATTTTATTTGGAGTCGGGGTTTTTGTTTCCAAAGGATTTTATTGGGTATAATTACATTTGAGTGCACCAGCTTATAGTTTCGACTTTATCATTAATTTCTCCTTGATACTATTTTCTTAGACTCCTTTGAAGCTTGTATCTGCCATAAAAGGTAGCCGTGAAAAGCTGGGAATGCCACCTCAGAAGCAATCAGTGACGTGGGCCCCGGAAGTGTATGATCCATCTCCAACAGCAGTGTCGCATGTATTATCGAACAAGAGTCAGAGCCATCAAGGCGAGAGCAAGAAGTCTGGGAAGAACAAGCAGAAAGGTGGTGGCAAATCTTCACGCGGCAGCAGAGGCAAAGGCAAGAAGCAAAACCTGAAGAAGTCAGCAGCTCAATTCCATTACACCGAAGTAGTTTTCTGAAAAAAATCTGTCAGAGAGTTGCACTTTCCCATCGCAGAAGCTACTTGAGAACTTGTCAACACACTGATGTTGTGAATAAATAATGATGAGGTATCGTTGATCAGTGGAACTAGTGCTAGAAACTTGGGAAGATGTTTTTAAGATTGTGCAACTACGATGAAAATTGGACTAAGAGCTTTTAGTGATTTGGTTCCATGTTTACAGTGGTGTGAAAATAAGATTATTACTCCATTTTCAGTCGTTTTGCAGGTTTTCTTGTGATTAGTTTGATTAATTCAACGCCCAAACTCGACCCTTTAAAATCTTTCAATACCTTGTTCATTGGAGTAAAATGTATGCCGATAACTTAATGCACTCAATTGCAAAGCAAAGTGAGAATTGATTTTAAGTGTTCAAGATAATAGATATCCCTGATACAGCAGTAGTTCCAATGCTCCTAACAGAGACCGTAGTAGTAATTATGCTTGCCTGTTGCAGAGTTCCGACATGTTATATGCTCAAATACACTGGAAAATTCCTCTAGCTTAAAATGTACTGAAAATGTTCTATAAGCGTCAACCAGACCATCCAAAAGTCCTGTTAGCAGTAAAGCCACTTTCAATAAGCTTTGAATCGAGTTGTAGACCTTGATGAGGAGGTTGTCGAGGCGGAGGCTCCCTAGGCCTTGCTGGATCAACAACAATTACCCAACCGTCGAAGAACTTGGCATTCATTTCTTCCCGTGCTTTCTCAGCTTCTTCTACTGTTTCATAAGTAATAAAACCAAACCCCTTTGGTTTTCCATCCATGATCACTTTTGCTGCACAATAATCACGATCAAAATTTAGAAACTGGATCTTGTTGGAAATAAAATGAATTACCAGATATATAACCTAAATATTTTATCTATTGTCAACCAAAAAAAAAATTGTTCCGACGGGTACAATACATTCTACTGTCGGCGCTCGCCAGACGCCAGATGCTGAATCCACCACTGCATAGGATATGTCCAATCGGAGCAATTGTTGCATTGAGAACATGTATCAATACATGATCTTAGCCAATCCCTTATTGCTTCTATTTTACTTGGATCCAATGCTACTCCTTTTTTGGTTATAACATGTCCTGGAAAGGAAACTTGGTTTAACCAGAATTCACACCTTTTGAATTTAGCATTTAACTGTTTTTCTTTAAGAATTTGCTATACAATTCTCAAATGTTTTCCATAATCTTCTTTTGTTCTGGAGTAGATTAAAATGTCTTCAATAAAAACAATAACATACTTATCAAGAAATTCTTTAAAAACTCTATTCATCGGGTCTATAAGAGCTACATGTGCATTGGTCAATCCAAATGACATCACCAAAAATTCATAGTGTCCATATCTAGTATTGAATGCGATTTTATCTACATCTTCAACCTTAATTTTCAGTTGGTGGTAGCTGGAACGAGGGTTGATTTTTTGAAAATACTGATGCTTCTTTAAATTGATAAAACAAGTCGTCAATTCTAGGTAAATGGTACTTGTTCTTTATTACAACCTTGTTCAATTCTTGATAGTCTATGCAAAGTTGCATGGTTCCATCCTTCTTTTTGATAAATAGTATTGGGGCTCCCCAAGGTGAAAAGCTCAGACGAATAAATCCTTTAGCTAACAATTCATCTAATTGGACCTTTAATTCCTTCAATTCAGTTGGAACCATTCTATAAGGCGTCTTGGAGATTGGGTTGGTACCTGAAACTAGGTCGATGGTGAAATCAATCCCCTATCCACGGGTAGTCTGAGAAGATTTTCAGAGAAAACTTCAACGAATTCTTTCACTATAGGTGTCTCTTCAAGAGGTTTATTCTTTTCAACTTGAATTTGATTTAGGCAAATAGGATATTGAAAATCTCAGGGAAAAGTTATAGTTTGATTGTCTAAAAGACTTAATTGTCTCTTTTGACAATATATTATAACTCGATATCTAGAAAGCCAATCCCTTCTTAGGATTATATCGAAATCCTGAAGCATAATAGGAATTAAATTAGCTCTAAATGAAGCATTCCTATTTGAATTGGAATTCCTGGGATTTGTAACTGAGCGTTCTATTTGGGTTTGGAGGGTATCGTTATTTCAAATTCAATTTTCATGGGGACAGGTTGAAAGTATGCATTTGCATGAATTGAACCGTTACAAATAAATGTGTTGTGCTGGAATCTATAAGTTGGTTTACCACCAACTAAAAATGTACATGTCACCACATGTAAATACTCTCGTAGGCACGAATTTAGGGACGGATCCAACACTCGGTGATGGGGCATAGCGCCCGTGCTAAATCCACCGGAGTCTTCACTGTTGCAGAGAACACATAAGACATTAGGTGGGCCATATTTGTTTTGGGTTGAGAGAGTTGGGTTTTTAAAAAAAAAATTAGGCCCAATAAATTGAAATAATTTAACCCGGCTCCAAAGTAGATAAAACCAAAACTGCTCCATCAATTTTTTAAGCTCAAAAAAGCAATTTCAAATTTAAACAATTAAAAACCCGCAATTTAAACTAAAATAATAAAATACAGATAATAAAAACTGAAAATAAATTGAATTAATGAAAAAAAATGAGTTTACTTGGAGTTAGAACGTATAGTTGAAGGTCAGAGGCTCGCCATTTGTGGAAGAGCAAAAAATGAGTATTTTTGGGATTGACGATTTATGGAATTCAAACTCAACTTCAGCCCCATTTCTATTCTCGATTTTTCTCACAAATTCTGGGTTTGATTTGTTCGCAGAAATAGAACCACCTACATCAAAATACAATGTTTGTGCGTGAGAGGGCGGGGGTGGGGGGAACCTGGTTCTATTGAGAGAGAGATTCATGAGCATATTTATGTGAATAATATCTTATGTAATGACACTATTACCCTTCTTATAATCTTAATTTGCACATTCAATTATTCTTAAATTCATATAATGCTTTGTAATTGATTTTTTTTTTATATATATATATTTTGGGTAAATAAATTAAATAATAAGCATTAGTTCCTAACAAAAGCAATTTCTCTCATATATATAAAAAACCAAAATAATCATGTGTTCATGTTAATTCTCTAAACGACTATATTTTCTTATATCCGTCCTTTTTATTTCCTCATCTTATGGTGTGCATTATCTCGATATTGAATTTGTCTAGTAAAAGTACGACAATCATGTCCATCCCCTTTAAAAGAAATTTGACTTATGCAAAATTTGTCTCGACGACAATATTTACAAGCCTTTGATCTTCGATAAATGTCAAGCCTCCAAATATTTCCTAAAATGGACAAATATTTAATACTATTTATAGTATTATATATTTTCTTTAATCATCTCTAGTAATATCATCAATTCTAATGTGTCCTGAATTTCCTTTAAAACACCTCTATCTACTGACCTTAATTATACGTTCGAGGAAGCTCTTGTTATTTTCTATTGGTTTATAGACTGATCACCTTGATTTTGATATTACTTATGACAACTGCAAGTGTTGAAAGAATATTTTCTACTATGAATCTAATTAAAAGTGACTTGTGCGACAAGTGAGAGATGACTAGTTGAATGACAATTTGATGGTTTATATGGAGAAAGATTTTTGGAAAATTTGAGAATGAGGCAATATTGCAATGTTCAAAATATGAGATCCCGTAGAATGCAGTCGTCTAAGATCATAGTTACAAAGTAGGTTGTATCGTATATTTGTTTAGTATTTTAGGTTGGGTTGTATTGAATTATATATACACGTTTTAGTGCGTTTACATATACATTGAATAATTTTTAATGTTATTTAATTAAATATTAATGAACGACCTTGTTCTTAAGGTTGCTGATTGTCAACGGTCATTGGTCAACGTTCACCCGAGTTGAACTTTTGTGTTGAGTCTGTCACTGAGCACGATGTTAGTGAACTTCGAAGGACAGTCCAACATCATATGTCCAAATTTGCCACAAGTGTAACTAGAACTGGACAAAAGTTCCCGAATCGAACCGAACCGAACCGAACCGAATCGAGCAGTTCTTTAGAAATTAAATACCCGAACGGGTATCTGAATCGAGAACCGATGAGTTTGGTTTGGTTCTCAGTTCTAGGCCTAGAATCGAAGAATCGAACTAAATAATTTTTTTATTGAATTAATTAAATTATTTTAATTTTTTTTCTAAACAAATTAGTAAATTAATTAGGTAAATTTAATTNATTTAGGGCTGGACAAAAGTTCCTAGACCGAACCGAACCGAACTAAACCGAATCGAGCGGTTCTTCAGAAATTAAATACCCGAACGGGTATCTGAATTGAGAACCGATGGGTTCGGTTCGGTTTGGTTCTAGGCCAAGAACCGAAAAATCGAATCTAAATAATTTTTTTTATTTTTTATATTGAATTAATTAAATTTTAATTTTTCTAAACAAATTAGCAAATTAATTAGGTAAATTTAATTTTTGATATTTGTATACATTGAATTAATCTTTTTGGACAGCTTGTTATTTATATGATTTTAAATTGTGCTACATTAATTTGTAATAGTTACGAATGAACATATTATTAGTTATATTTATGTAGTGTTGTTGTAAATGTTAAAAAATTTAATTATGGTATGGAACCGAACAGAATCGAATCGAACCGAACCCGAATGGTTCTATAACGGTTCCATTTATTAAATATTCGAAAATTTTAGGTCGGTTCGCTTCCGAAGAGAACCGAACCGAATCGAACCATGTCCAACCCGAAGTGTAACAAGCTCTTTGTGTGTATTGACATTCGCGACCATGGGGTTTCCCAAATTTATTGCAAGTTGGAATATTGGTTGATGTAGTAGGGTTTTCAGTTTTTCCTTTCTTATTTGGAGGATTTTTAGTATTTATTTTGTCAAGTCTTTTGCTATTGCCATCTTGGTTTAGTTTGGTGATCCTTATTCCATGTCCTAGGAGAGAAATTTGATCTTCGGCTCATATTTTGGGCTTCCTTGGCCTTGATTATTTTTATATCGCTTGCTTTGATATTGGGGTTTGATCAGCATAACTGGAAATGAGACACCTTGAGTTATAGCCATTCTAACATCCCGATTAAGTTTTAGGCATAGATCTTCTAAGAAATGTTCGAATTTGAGCTCATTTGTACTAACCATATGAGGTGCAAACTTGAATAGTTCGTCGAACTTCTTGATATAATCTATAGCTGACAGATTACATTGATGTAGTTGGATGAGTTCGTTCAATTTTTGAGAATGGACAGAAGATGAGAACTATTTGTTTCAAAAAGTTTCACAAAACGAGTCCAAGTCATCTAGGTTGTATCATTGGTACTCTGAATAGTTCCCACCAGTGGCTTACACTACCCCACAACATAAAAGTGGCACAGTTAACTTTATCTTACTCTTTACTCTATCGTCCTAAGCCAATTCTCCGCTCGAATAGGGTCGGTCACATCTTCGAAAATTGGAGGGTTAGATGCCTAAAGCATTCACTGCTCTATCCAATTTCTGGCCTAGGTTCTAGGTTTACTCATTGGTTCTACTAATCCGAGTCAATCTTTCAATCAATCGATCCTTATCACCTCAAGCCATTTTCTGCAAAGTTCCATTCCACCATTTATGTACCAATTTAAAGAAATATGAAAATTATAAAGCACATAATCGTACGAGAATTTTCGGTATAATTTCATCTAATGGCCCAAGTTAGATTTAAACTACATACACATGATTTATTTATTATTTATTATTTTTATTATCATTATCATTACTATTATTTTATTATTTGATGACAATTCAAGTATGAATTTATCGATAAAATGTTAGTATGTTTTGAGTCCTTTTTTCTATGAATTGTGACTTTTTAAGGAAAACTTTGTTTCCAAACTTATTTTTCTTTCCAATAAAATCTGTATAAATCCACATGAGGAAAATGTTAGCCAAGTAATCAGGTTATGGATAAAATGACTTAAATAAGATTTTAACAAAACTTAGGTGAACTAGGATAATGTATAAGATTTAGGATTTCCCATCATACATTACTATTTTATTATTGATTTACTTAAATGCTGTTTGGTAGAGATTAAAATTAAATTAAAATTGAAAAATTAATCGTTATTGTTGACTTTTATTAGACGAGTGGACCCAATAACGGTCATATTTTCAATTTTAATTGGATTTAAATGGTTACCAAACATGCTCTAAACTTTATTTATTTATTTAATTCTTTTTTTAAAGTCTTTACATTATAACTTAACATGGTAGTTTATAAAATCCTAAAACCAATTACATACAAATATCTAAATGCACAACGATAGATTTAAGTTGGGATTAAGGGATTAACCCTATTCTAAGTAGTAGACCCACAGAAATGTTCAAATTAGAAAGGGAAAATTGCATTTTTAGTCCTCAATCTATGGCCTTAATATTATAAAATTAAGTTGTTAAACTAATTAAAGAATAGTAAAAAATGGAGGTTAATTTATTATAATAATAATAAT